>JAPKLW010000878.1:59893-124639 GCA_026898455.1 Plectranthus barbatus
TCCCAACCCACTCTCATGGACAAGAGTTGATTCCCCTATTTATTTCCCACTCATAGACAAAGAAAGAAAATATCATAGGCTCAAAAGGGCTGACTAGGGATAACATTTAATTAGGACAGTGTATGGGAAAACATGCTAAACAAAGATGGCTAAACTCACTTCCTAAACCTGTGCACACTAGCAGTCTTGAAAGATAAATAGAGCAAGTTCTAGAGAAACTCAAAATTGCAGACACACTCACAATCGAATTTCGGGCTCAAAAACTTACACTTAGGACAATTTTTCTTCCACAGTAAACATCAAATCATCATCTATCTCATGCCAACGCAAGTATCAAAACAAGTAATCATGCGGTATTCACATTCATGGGCATACTTGACCACTATCACAGTCAACGCAAACTAAAGTTATTCAATTCTAATCTCGCATTCTTGTTAGGGTTATCATGCTCAACTCTCACAATTCAATTTAATCAAAAATTTATTCATGCAGAACTTTAAATAACGCAAATAAAAGATAGAAAAGAGTTTCAAAACCCTTAAATCTTCATCCCCTAAACTTATTCGAAAGTCAGAGAGAATAAGTTTGAAAGTCAGATTCAGAGTTCGAAACTGTACCTCACTTGTTGGCCTCAGAAACCAACTTTTTATCTCTCTTTCTTCAACTCTGACCGGCGTGGATTTGTGTCTGCTGGCACTCCATCTCGGTCGTGGCGAACATCATCTCGGCCGGGATGGAGCCTTCTTGTCGACCTCCTTATCGGTCAAAGTATTCCACGTCTCGGGCTTCTGTCTCGGCCGTGGCAAGCTCTGCCTCGGCCGGGACGGTCTTCGATTTTTTTTTCAAAAGAAAATAAAAGTGAAGTAACAGTGATAAACAAAAGAAAACGAAAACACTAAAAAGAAATGGGAAAAATTGAAAACACAATGGGTTACCTCCCATTAAGTGCCTTATTTACCGTCGTGGCTCGACTCGACTCAGCTCACTAAGGCGGTCGAGTCCTGGCTCATCGACCCCTCAAATCAACCATGAAGACTTTCCGGTTTTAAATGACGGTGGTATACTCGGAAGGAGGCAGCTGAATTGCCAATTTTACTGACTCGTTTCCTCGTTCCCACCGGATGGCTTCTTCTTCTTCCTCCGGTGTCTCATCATCATCTTGCTCTTCTTCTTCTTCTTCAGCAGTAGTGATCCGGTTGCACTCCCCTTTCCTCTTGTTCTTGTCAATGCAGAAGGTTATAGACTCTTCATTCCCTCTCAGTGTGATCTCCCCTTTCTTGCAGTCGATCAAGACACCAACTGTGTCGAGAAAATCTGCAGGGATAATAAGGTGACCAACACGAATGAGAACATCTTCTACGATACCTTTGGGCTTGGACACAGATCGGTCCGCCATCTGAAGGGTAATTGTAGTGGCTCTCATCTCCCCAATCTCCAACTTCTTGTAGATAGACCAGGGCATCAGGTTGATGCTCGCCCCGATGTCACACAGTATATTCTGGAACTCTTTGCCTCCGATCTCGATAGGTATCGAGAAGCATCCTGGGTCAGACCTCTTGATCGGGATCTGCTTCTGTAGGAGTAGGCTGCATTCCTCATGGATTTTTACAGTTTTGTTTTCCACGAACTGCTTCTTCTCGGTCATCAGCCTCCTTAAGAACTTCATGTATCCCGGTATCTCCCTGAGAGCTTCAACAAGTGGAATGTTAATATTCACCTTTTTTAAATTTTCAACAAAGTTAGTGAATTTAGAGTCTTCCCTTTTCTTTGCAAATCTGTGTGGGAAGGGCATTGGAGCAAGCGGCTCATTTCTTCTCTCTTTCTCTTTTTCCTTCTCCCCCTGCTTGGCTTTCTGTTTCGACCGGGATCCCTCAATCTCGGCCGTCCTGCTTTGCTTTTGCCCTGTTCGTTCTTGGCTTGTCTCGGCCGGGCTAGCTTGCTCTGTCTCGGCCGGTTCACGCTCTGCCTCGGCCGTCCTGCTTCCCTCTGCCTCGACCGGGATGGAATCCATCTCGGTTGAAACAGAGCGGTCTTCCACGGGATTTTCCTCCTCTTCTTCACTCATTCCTTTTTTTGGGTTGCTCGGGCCTTCATACTTCCTTCCAGATCATAGCGAGATGGCATTTACTGGCTTTCCCTTTGCTGGATTAGTCTCCGTTGTGCTCGGGAGTTGGCCCAGCTTGTGCTGATTCCCCAAAGTAGTGGCAATCTGACTCAATTGGGTGTCCATCATCTGAAGGTGCTTTGTCATCAGTTGCATGTGATTGGCCATCCCTTTCACTTCATTTTCCACCTTGCCGAATCTGTTGTCTGAGATCTTTATAAATATTTCCAGTGTCTCTTCCATCACAGACTGCTTTTTCTCCACGATTTCTCCTCCTGTACCTACATCAAAACCAGGGGGAGGGTGTTCTGCAGCAGTGGGGTTAGCATAAGAAAAACCAGGGTGAGATCGCCTATGTTTGTAGTGATACCCCTGATTACCTCGGTAGTTATTCTGATAACCACCGCCAATATAGTTTACCTCCATATTCGCAGCTCCAGATGAACTGCTAGCTCCCCGGTTGATGTAGTCAGCCTCCACCGGAACAATGGCCATGCTTGGCTCAGTAGTAATGGCAGCAACCTTTGTAGTCCCCAGCTTCTCAATTTCCTCTCGGAGCTTCTTCACCTCTGCCACCACATCGAATTCTGGCTTTGTCTCCACTGCTTTGATAGGAATCTGTCTCTCAGTTGGCCACTGATGGCTGTTCAGTGCCATGTCTGCCAGAAGTCACATACTCTCTGCTCCACTTTTCTTCATCAGGATCCCGCCAGCAGATGCATCCACCAATTCCTTCATGTGAAGATTCAGACGTTCATAGAAGTGGCAGACCTGCATCTCGAGATCAATTCCATGTCCAGGGCAGAGTCGCAGGAGTTCCTTGTACCTCTTCCAGGCTTCATATAGGGATTCATCATACAGCTGCTTGAATGTAGTTATGGCATCTTTCGTTTTCAGCAACAGGCCGGGAAGTAGTTGGTGAGGAATGCTGCTCGTAGCTCCTCCCATGTCCCAATTTGGCTTTTGTCAAGCCCAGCATACCAAGACCTTGCCTCGTCTCTGAGTGAGAATGCGAATAGGCGCATCCTAATGACGTCTTGGGGGACTCCATTATGCTTTATCGTATCGCACACCTCGATGAACAAGTTGAGGTGGGCGTATGGATCTTCCACTGCTCTTCCTCCAAACTGATTCTGCTGCACCATCTATATCAGCCCTGTGCGCAGCTCAAAATTGTTGGCGTTGATGCCAACCCTGAATCCTGCTTCCTCCTGCTGTGGTAAAAATCGGTCTAGAATAGACCTCTGTGGGACCACTACCTGCCTTTCATTCAGTTCCACCAGTCTTGCGGCTTGCTTTGCTTGGGTAGCCTGGGCTGCAAGAAGTTGCGCCCTCAATTGCTGCACCTCATTCACAAATTGCAGGCTGCTTCGATTTCTGGTATGTAGGGCTCAAGTGTCTTCCCTTTGTTTCGTGTGTTCATGCACCTGCACAGAAAACGAGGAAAAGATCAGGCTGTCCAAGCCGTTTTGGACTTTATCTCGGCCGGGATTGAGGTTTTCGTCTCGACCGTGGCAGATGATATCACGGCCGGGACGGGTAATTCTTCTCGACCGTGGTGAGACTCACCTCGGCCGAAACAGACGCGACACAAAAACACTCACGCACACGAAAGAACTGACTCCAAAAAGAAATAACAACTAAAACTCAACACAAATTCGAAAAATAAAAAGAAAGAATACAACCCAACCAGTCTGTCTCGATCGAGATAGGCCTTGCCACGGCCGAAATAGGCTCTTCTGTCTCGGTCGAGATGCTTTCATTTCAGTCGAAACAGAGACCGTTTTTGCCACTTCCGACCCTTCTGCGCAGTCTCACGGTTTTGGCCATAACTTTCGTATCTAAACTCCGATTGATCCGATCCCAGTTGCATTGGAAAGCTAACTCAAAGATATTCCAAATTACATGCTCCATTAGCTCAGATTCAATCGGTGGAAGAATTTGTAACTATTATTTTGAACATCTGCTGCTTTCGGAACGGGTTTTCCATTGGATATGGCCTAAAACCTGCAAAATCTCACCATGGCAAGCATAACACCTTCTAATATACACTCATGCTCAGTTTATTCAAGAAAACGTACTAAAATGCATTAAAGAAAGGAAAAACAATGCGATAAGTGAATAGAAAAACGAGCTTATCACAGGGACATCACAAATGAGTTATACTCTGGATAATATATAAGCTGGCTTACCACCAAAGCAAACCCTCCCATATAAGGATCTATTAGAACACACATGATCCCTATAATAAGGCTGTCTCATTTAATTCGATCCCTAGAGAACTTATGAAAATTCAATACGCAAGCTACACATGTAGACGTTTACGCATGAACTCCCACTTCTCACATGAAATAAATGTTTGTTTTAAGAAATCCTATCTATTAGAACTTATGAATAATAAATTAAGTAAGCTACACATGTAGACGTTTACCTAATAAATTACCCATTTCCAATAAAGGATCGCTATGTGAAGGTCTAACTAAATTATGAGCTTAGTAATTTTTAGTTCATAAGGTTCAATTGCACAGATTATTTTATGTAGCCATAATTATAACATCTTATATTCCTGAATCAATCCACTCAAACCTTTTCACTTATGCTTGAACTTAATCAGCCTGCAGGACTTAGCATAACGAACTTTTTGAGCTGTTCAGGGAATGTCACCATCTTATACTGGATGTGGTTACCTAGTTCCAGTACCATACAATCATACACAAACTTCTATTACCCAAGATACAGATATACAAGTTCAACTAGAGCCTTTCACTACAACTCAAAGTAATACACAATCTGCATTTACTTCTGTACTTTCATATAGGCTTAGGATCTCATCAAGCCATAGAGATCTAGATTCTTTTAATGTCAGATAAAAGAATCGATCTCGACTTAGGTCCTTATTAATGTGTGCCCCACACCAGCATACCAAGCCATCGAAGATAAGATGCTTATTATTGCGTATGCTGCAGCCTACACCGACAGTTTATCCTGGAACTGTGTCAGCTGTGATAACCATTTATATTTCATTAGGTTAAACAATCCATACGATCTTCCGTGATACTCTACACACCGTATGATCTCCCTATCGACGAGATAAGAGGATAACTGCGTTTGCGACACATGTTTGTTAGTTCAGACAGGAGATGAACATACAACATTTATGATTACCAGTATGTTAACCAATCGACCTTGTACATAATATACCAATCATAATGCTTTCAGTATATAAATCCATCATACTTATAGGTGCTCCTTGGAAGGTTTGAATTTGTAGCCGTTTGGAGCATTGTGAGGAAAAAAGAATGTATCCAATCGAAGTCTAACTTTTTATAAATCGTAATGTCCTTTCTGTAAGAGAAGGTGAAATTTTGTTGCTTTAGTTCGAACGACCCTTTTATCCAGTCCAAGGAATGTTTGCAGGTTGATTCCTAGGATGAAAAATCTTTTGAGTATTTCAGACATTAAGTTCTTGTTTCTTTAAGGCTAGTCTTAGAATGGTCTTCGCTTGTCCTTGCTTGCTGATAAATTTTCTAGCAAGTTGGGAAGCGTTACTTGTAAGCTCCTTACTGGTGGTCACAAGCTGATGACGACGTGTTAGCTAGCTTTCTCCAGAGGCGCTTTGCTGGTAAAGGCAATTAGCTAGTAATATTCAAACAAGCTTCTTTGTTGGTGAAAATTTCACGAACAAATCTAGCAAAGCTTGTAATTAGCTCCTAGTAAAACTTAATAATTCCTATATTGGACTATGCAAGTTTGAGATAACCTAACAAGAGACACATTATATTGAGGTATGTTTGACTCATCAAAAATATCATTTAAGGAAGGAATTCCTAACAAGCCTAGATCGTTCGTTAATCAAAGCTTTTATGAGCTAGGTTACTCTTGGTGATTCTCATGTAGATCAAAAGATTAGTGGAGTTCGATCTTGCAGAATCGGTAACCTTCTGTTTTTATGTTTTCATCTCTATTTCTAGGTGTTGGCCTTGAGAGATGAGATTTAGTCGTTTAAGACAAATTCAAATGGGATGCTTTCACACTTCCTGCTTTGTGTGCTGCAGTACCGTACGAAGCACTGCGGCAGGTAGAGTTTTCTACCTTCTGCCAGAATGACCCTATTTTTCAAGTCTAAGGAATTCAAACTGATAGATTAAGAAGTAATTTGGTCTTTGTCTTTTAATGATGTAGGCTTACGAAAACCACCGCTTTCAAGTTAGCTTCTTAAAAACTTACACCTGTTACATTCTCTTTGTTTCTTAGTCTCTTAAGTTTCTTCTTCTCCTCTTCAGGAAACTGGTTAGTGATATTTCTTGATAGCAACTTGCCAGTTCCAAGTCATTTCAGCAGTATACTTGTCTTTGGCTTCGAGACCCAACCTTGTGAAATATCTAGCCCCTATTATAACTCGATAACCCTATAAAGGACATTTCAATATTTTAAGCTAAAATCACATCGAGAGATTTGTCAGCTCTATAAAATAAAAAAAGAAAACTACAACGTAATTCTTAATAGTTTCCTCCTTTCTGATGTTGTCAGAACGAACTCAAAACTTGCTAAGGATTTACAAAAAAAATTCTATGTTTCAGCTCCCCTTTAGTACAATCTGCCGAAAAATAATATCATCCTTCTCAACACGATGAGGTAATCAGAAGATATTAATCAATTAAGCATAACGACAAAAATGAAATTTGCAAAGATTTTGAGCAAACATACCTTATTATTGTTATCTTTGCTTTCAATTCTTGGAGTATATCTTCTTGAAGTATTTTTGCGCTCATCTTCTTCTCAATGAAATTGGGTGAATCAATCTTCAGATGATGTTTTCTAGATAGAGAAATTTCTAATCTATTTTAACTTTATAACCTATACAAGGTTACAAATGTGAAATTACTATACTCGGGTCATAAATAAACTGACTGATTCTTCAGATGATGTCTTCCAGATAGAGCGTCCATTAACATATACAAGGTGATAAATGTGAAATTACTCTACCCAGGTCAAATATAAGCTGATTGATTCTAGGATTGGTTCGACTCACAACCATATGAAAAATTATTCCTCCTAATTTCTAAAAAACTCACTATTCCTAAATTTTTGGTGAAGTCGAAACCAATAATGGAAAAGAGACATAAGTTGCAACTTTATCAGTCTGTAAACAAAAACTGACTACCGTCTAAGTCTAAAACCCATAAAAAGAAATCTCCCCCCTAAGCAAGATAAGGGAGCAGAAGATATTGCTTGATGAAATATTATTATTATTATTATTATTATTGATGATTTAAGAAGAGAGTACATATGATTTAAGCAAGAAAAATTAAGATCTTATTCGATCTTTCCCTCTCTTATTTATTTTAGTTGTCACTCTTTGGCATCATGATGGCTCAGAGTGGGAGGAAGTCTGCATCTATCAAGTCTTCCCCAGAAGCTATTATTGGAACCTCCTTTTGCAATATATAACTGAGTTGATGACCATAAGACTTGAAATAACAGCGACCATTTCCCCCCAATCCAACCGCCACGTCACATTTTTGGCAATAAAAAAATTGAAAATCATTCCAGCTCATTTAAAATTGGTCGACCATAGACCCTCCTCAACCTCAAAGGTTTGCGGGCCCCACCCCACCCCACTTTTTCTTTATTCTTTATTGTTAGACCAATAGAATAATACCATTTGTATTCATCCTATTGATTAATTAATTTTGCATAGCATTAATATTAAAATTTATATATCTTTTAAATAATAAAATAAAAATAAATAAATAATATATCAAAATTCATAATTTTTATTCTCTACAAATAGAGACTAATTTTGATATATGTATTTTTTAAATTGAATGTGATGATCTAAATATGTTTTATGTAATGTTATTTAATTTCCTAATAGTTATATTATTTATATAATTTATATCAATTTTTTTTATTAATCATTTTATAATTTATATTTATATATAATTTAATTATAAATTGTATTTTTATTTTAAAAATAAATTAAATCAAATCAAATAAGAAAATTATATATTGTGGTTGAGTGGTAATTGATAAACTTTGAAAAATATTGTGGTTGGGTTGGAGTAATAATTGATGATGTGGAACTGAGAGAAACTAATAAAATATAATAAAGGTTGGGTGGTTGGGTAATTAGACCGGTTACTGATAAACATAATCTAAGGTATGGTTGTGGAAGACACGTCTCGTATGCTATGGACCATCCTAGAAAAGAAGAATTCTGCCCCGTTGATGTTGGCCCAAACATCCAATGCAATTCATTGCTCTCTAGGTGTCTTCACTGAATGCTTTGGTGAACTTTGGATGGCAGACCACAGTGCTGCTGAAAATGTCCAAATAAACTCCATAGAGATGAGAGAGAGTGTTTGGAGACATTTAAATTGAATCCTCCGCGTCCAATTGATTCCATTTCTCCTGATGTGATTTCATCAGGATCCTTGACATTAACCAAATAATCACTCATTGGTTCCCATGAAGGGAATTTTTAAGTATTATGACGGTTTGAAAGGTGAGAGAGTGATGACCTTTCCGTTGACAACTGAGGAAAGTGAGTTTTCTTCAGAAATCTTGGTGTTCGGAAAACATTCTGCAACGAGTTCTTTTCTGATCTGTTCTAGTTGGACACGCACGAAGTTGCCCGACAAGGTGAACCGGAGCTTGAATACTGATCTCATAATCAAGGAAAATGAGATTTTTCTTTTTTCAATTGTCATCCTTACAAGCTGACGAAAATCCATTGGAAATGGACAAGCCAACCAGTTGTCAAACCACCCATTCTGAGTGTTTTGTCTGTCTTGTGGAAGCTTAAACTCGTCAGTTCAGTAGCACAAAATGATGATGTAGTTTCAACTCAACCACTATCACAATCAATGCATAATCAAGTCAATTAATTCAAATCTTGCATCCTTGTTAGGGTTATCTCATAGCTTTGTAAATTTTCTCTCAAAATCACAATTTTATTTAACAAATGCATTAAAAAAATTAAACTAGGCATAAATTTAAACAAACCTAAAGCATAAAGTAAAAAGGAAGAAATAGTTTCAACTCCAAGTCCTCCTCCACCCAAACTTATTCAATTGACAAAGGGAATTAGTTTGAAAATTAGCCTAGGAGTGAAATAGTACCTCGATGTTGGTCTCAAACACCAACTTTTTATCCCTTGGAGGCTGCAGGACACGAATAACGAAAACTGATGGCATAAAGCAAGTGAAAAAATGGGTTATCTCCCATTCAGTGCTTTAGTTATTGTCGTTGCTAGACGATAGGGATCCTTCACCAAGGAGGTCGGGTCCAGACTCGCCGCCCCCTTGCATCGATCACGTAGACCATCTGATCGCGAATAATAGTGGTGAGCTCGGAAGAAGATGGTGTAATTGGAAATTTTGCCATCTCGTTTCCTTGTTCCCATTCAATCTCGGCGGCTTCTTCATCTTCCTCCATGGTAGAGATGTTATGGCAAGATGCTTCCTTCAAACTATTATCCATCACAAAGGTGATCGTCATTGTTTCTTCGAAGTGTAATCTTTCCACTTCGACAGTCAATCAAGGCACCACTTGTCCTTAAGAACTCTCTTCCAAGTATCAAGGGCATCCCTTTCTCTTCCTGCACTTCCAACACAACAAAATTAGCTGGAAAAATAAGATGTCGTACTCTAATCAAAACATCCTCAACTACTCCCCTTGGTCGAGAAATCAAATGATCTGCCATTTGGAGAATGATTGTGGTTGGCCTCATCTCGCCAATCATCAACTTCTTGTACACTGAGTAGGGCATCAAATTGATACTTGCACCCGTGTCGCAGAGGACATTCCTGAACTCCTTTCCCCCAATCTCGATCGGAATAGAGAAGCATCCCGGATTGGACCTCTTGGTTGGAACCTATTTCTGCAAAAGAAGACTGCAATTCTCATGAGTAGAAATAATTTGATCATCAATTACCAGCTTTTTATCTCTCATCAACTTCCTCAAGAACTTCATGTAGCTGGGAATCTCACGGAGAGCCTCAATCAATGGAATGTTGATGTTGACCTTCTTCAGATTCTCCACGAACCAAGCAAACTTGGAGTCCTCCTTTTTCTTAGTGAACCTCGGTGTGAAGGGCATCAGAGGAGTCGGATCGAACTTTTTCTACACTTTTTTAGCTTCATCATGCCTCTCTGCCGACCGAATTGTGTCCCTATCGACTGCTGCTCTCTGTCCTACATGTCGATCGATAGGAGAGGTGTCGATCAACACGGATGCTTCCCCCTGTCGGTCGATTGGTCTGCCTTTCGACCTCTGTCTCTTTGACTGTCCTCTGTGTCGGTCAAAACAGAGGCATCTCCTGCAGGATTTTCCTCTTCTTCTGCCCCAAAATCATCCTTGGGCAGGCTAGGACCATCGTAGCTTGTACCGAACCTCAAGGAAATGGCATTGACTTGTTTCGCCTTATCTAGGTTGACTTCTGTGTAGCTGGGGAGCTCACCTTGCTTGTGTTGATTGCTCAAAGTAGTAGCAATCTGACTGAGCTGAGTGTCGAGCATCGGAAGGTGCTTCGTCATATGCTGCATGTGGGTGGACATGTTCTTCACTTCAGTTTCCAGCTTGCCAAACCTATTGTCAAAGCTTTTGATGTACTTGTTGAGTGTCTCCTCCAACACGGACCCCTTCTTTTCCACAATCTCTCTTCCGACTCCAACACTGAACCCCGGTGGAGGATTTTCAGCTGCATAAGGGTTAGAATAAGAAAAATCAGGATGGTTCTTAGCACTATAATTGTACCCTTGATTGTTGGCTTGGTAGTTGTTGTTGTTGTAACCTCCATTAGCATAATTCACTTCAACGGTATTGGAGGTGCTCGAACTACTCCCTCGGTACATGTAGTCGGCCTCAACGGGAAAAATGGCCATGTTGGGATCTGAAACAGCTGTTACCAAAGCTCTACCGGCCTCTAATTTTGTAAACTCTTCTTGGAGCTTTTTCACTTCTGCCACCACATCAATTTCTGGAATAGTGGTCATTGCCTTGACTGCATTCTGCCTTTCAGTAGGCCATTAATGGCTGTTCAGGGCCATGTCTGCAAGAAGTTGCATCCCCTCTTCTCCACTCTTCTTCATGAGAAGGCCTCCAACTGAAGCATCCACCAACTCTTTCAGGTGAGGGGTCAGTCCCTCATAAAAGTGGCGTACCTGCATCTCAAGGTCAATTCCGTGGCTGGGACACATCCTCAACAACTCCTTGTATATCTTCCAAGCTTCATAGAGGGTCTCGTCGTACTTCTGGCTGAAGTGAGTGATGTCGGACTTCCTCTTCATGATGACACTAGGTGGGAAGAAGTTGGTGAGAAACTCTGCTCGAAGTTGTGCCCATGTGGCGATCCTGCCCTTGTCCAAGCTAGCAAACAAAGATCGGGCCTCATCCTTGAGAGAAAAAGAAAATAAACGCATCCGGAGTGTGTTTTGAGGCACAACATTTTTCTTCACCGTATTGCACACCTCGATGAATTGACTGAGGTGGGCGTACGGGTCTTCAATAGCCTTCCCTGCATACTGGTTCTGCTGGACCATCTGAATTAGACCTGTCTTTAGCTCGAAGTCGTTGGCCTCGATGCAACCTTTAAATCCCGGCTCCTCTCTTTGTGGCAGGAAAAGATCAAGGATGGATCTTTGGGGCACCACAATCTATCATTCGGGGTTTCCTCCATTGTTCATGGCTGCCAGTCTGGCAGCTTGCTCTGCTTGAATTGCCTGTGCTGTTTGGAGTTGCTCACTGAGTTGTCGGACCTCATCCACAAACTATCTTTGATCATCTGGAGTCATGTTTGGAAATAGTGCTTCTGGTGGTTGTTTCATCTCAGCCTCTCTTTCCTTGTTCTTTCATTTGCTTTTGTTCTTCCTACAGGTGGCTTCAATTTTTGGGTTAAAGGCTTCATGTTTCTTCCCCCGAGCTCTTGTAGTCATGCACCTGAAAAGAAAACTAAAGGCAGAAAATCAACATCTGTGTTGATCGATAGGGGCCCTGTAGATCGACACGGGTGATGCGGCTGTGTCGATCAACACGCTGTGTATCGATCGAAGCAGAGCGCAAAATCTGAAAAACACACACGCACACAAACTCAAAAATATCAAAGTATTCCAATAAAAAAATAAAATCTGACTATCCCCGGCAACGACGCTAATTTGATCGCTGTAAAAATTATAGTTTTATTATAATATAGCGATGCAAATAAATTTATAAACCCAAAGGAATGTCGAACCCACAGGGATAGTGCAATGAGATTATTTCATGTACTGGCATAGTTTATCTTTTCTTTGTTTAAGCAAATCTGAATTTGAATATGGTTTTGTTTTCAAAATAAAAAAAGACTTTTGGAATAAAATTCAATAATATAAATCACAGATTCCAGGGAAATCAACCAATCCAATTCAACATACATAAACAATCAATCCAAACCCAAAATAATTACTTAGGTGGGAAAATCTGATATTTTGGAATTAACTCCTTGGTTGGGCAATTAAAACCTAGATTATGAACTAGTGATCATCTCCTCTCGGTCTCAAATACACAAGTTAATCAATTTCAATAAAGATACAGGTTTTAAAACCTTACAACTAATTCTAGTTTTTGAGACAGAAAATAGTTGTATCAAAATTCTATTTTCATGTTGTTAATTATCTCCTCTTGGTCTCAAATTAATAACTATAAACCTAATCCAATTTTCATCTCTCGATCCTTCAGTTGAAAATAGATTTTGGAGTGAAAAACATAGAATTTGAACCAAGTTAATTAGGGTTTGGAATTAATCGAATTAACACATGCTGAAAAAGATGGTGAAACCCTAGAACCTGTTAAATGTTCTAGCCTAGCATATTAAAATTACACATTGAAATAAACATAAAATAACTTACTTGAATCATTAAAGAAATAGGAACCTTGAAATTCTTGAATGTCTTGAATCTAAAGCAACAATAAAAATAAAGAGTACTAAAAATCAAAGAGTTTAATGCTGAAAAATAAAGATAAAGCAGAACTAATTTTCGAGCTAATAAGGTCCAATATATAGGGGAGGAATTTGATCTTCAAAAGGCAATACGCTAAAGTATCACAAATCTCGAAAACTGGTAAAAATTCCATTTCCGAACTTCCTTGTAGATCACACAGTGCGTGTCGATCGACACACGTGCAGGTCGACACGCGGGTTTTTCTTCTTGTCAATCCCTCTCTCCGTCTTCTGTGTCAATCGACACACCTGCATGTGTGTCAATCCTTCCTCTTCTCTTGCTTCTCGATCGACAGCCAACCTCTGTGTCGATTGACATGCACCACGTCAATTGGCAAAGAGGTCATGCTTCAGGATTTTGGCACGTCTCCTAGTTCGGTCAACTTCCCGTGTGTCAATCGAAACAGCATCTTTGTGTAACTCGGATCTTTTCACCTTTTGCTCACTTTTAGCCTCAAATACCTGCAAAACTGAGCACGACAAGCATAATATCCCTATATATAGTTCATGCTCGATTATTAACTAAAATTGAAAGTAAATGCAAGAAACAAATAAGAAAACAATGTGGTAAGTGAGGAAAGAGGAGCTCATCAATGCGTCATTCTCACTGACATGTAAATGAGTCTGATCTCAACATACATGTTATGATTTTAAACCTAATAGAAGGCTAAGGGGAATACACAAGTTGATAACACTTTGACTTGCTAAGATGACGAGTCTTACATGTACTCTAATATCTGCATCTTGGATGTGGCGATTTGTGTGTGGCCTGCTTATGCTGGTCATGTAAGTAATCATATCCTTTTTAGGATGGGGACATTCCCAGACAAACTCACAAGGTTCATTATGGTAAACCCTACAGGTTGAATTATTAATTCAGACATAAGTGAAAATGAGTGATTGGTACTACTAAGAAAATAAAAAATTAATTAATTATGGCTTATTGTCACAAGCATAATAAATTAATGAATGTTCGAAACCTTAAATATGTGGATCATTCAAGTTTAATGCAACCCGTTCCATATAACGTGGTAATAAAAGGGTGAGTCAATATTGATTTCCTTAGTGAAAGCAAAACAATGTTTTATTAACTGATTATGTTCTGTGTTGGAAAAAAAATCATGAATTAATAAGAACGACGCACTTTATTATTTGCATTTGCTCCCTGCTCTGGACCACAAACTGCTTGAGTCCATTAGTTCTAGGGTTTGAAAACCTTAGCACAATATAAAGCCCTTTTATCTGTAGATCTAACACAACAGTAATGCACAACACAATATTCAGTACCTAAGTATAGAATAGAGAGAGATTGGCGGTGGCTAAACCAATCAAGAGAACTGATCGATTCTCTTAAAGCTTTGATGGAACTCGGTACCGTATCTTTACCAGTTCTTTGAGGAGCAAGGGATAGAGATCAAAAGATCAGATCGGTAGGAACACAATAGCATTGATCGGATCCCCACATCCTGAATCAATCTCCACCATCCAGATTTAAGAAATAAGACGCTGAAGTTTAGGTATTCTGCAAATCCATCTTCTGCAATTAAATATTAGGAGCATTCATAGGGTTCGCCTGATTTTTTTTTAATATGATTTGTTTTTTATGCCCTAAGAACGATTCAAAGGGCTAAATAATAAAAGACAATTCCCAAAGTCTGTTGTAGACTTAGTTTTTACAATTGGTATCAGGGCTAGGTTTTGGATGTTTAGGCTCTATCTCAAATAAATTATGATTATATAAATATGTATGTTATTTATTTATTGTGGATGGATTTCAATTGTCATGGATGTTTTTGTTCTCGTGGTCATCTCGTTTTTGGATTTGTTTTTCGAAACATGAAAATTCGTGGTTGGATATGATAGGCAAAAAGGTTTAATAGATTTTAGATCTATTTTTTTTATAAATTTATTCAAACCTGTAAATCAGAGTAAAAAAGAAGAACGAAGAACAACATTGATGAACAAGACACCAGCGGTAGTGCCGAAAATAGCGACGGTGGCGACGTGACAGAATCTTTGTTTTGTTTCTTCCTCGCATTGCTGCAGTTGTCAGCGAGCTGTGGGTCCTCCAACATGGCGCACAAGTGTAAGGGGAAGGCAGGCTGAGCGGCTGGCGGTGGCTAGGGTTCGGTCCCATTGTTGTCACTGTGCTACCTCAGCGCACAATCTTCCTACGTGATGGGACTATCAAGCAACAAGTTGTGTGTGCTGCAGCATAGCCAGCCTGTTGTGTGCTATAGTGTACCTATAAAACCATGCACAAGTATACGCAATCGACAAGTATTACAGTCTTAGAGAACAGATATCGAACCCTAGAGAGTGTAAGTTAAACCGTGCACTTAGAATTACTTGCAAATAAAGGGATGAATGTTACTAATTCCTACTCAAAGCATAGATAAGCATAAATAATGATTACAAATAAAACTAAGTTCAGCAATATTTCTTCCTACCACAATATAATCATTAAATTGTAGGTTTATAACAATGATGAGAAATGCACTCGAGTTATGTAATTGTTCACTCTCACTATCCTATATGCTGGAGCTTTTGTCTTGCTTTTCTCAGAGCCTTAGAAACCTTCTTACAATTGCCTAGCAAACTTTCGTTCTACTAAATCTACACTTTCCTATTGTGCATCATACGCCTATGCTTTGCACTATGTTCAAGTGAGGAAATCCTAGATCCTGGTTCTTTCTAAGTTACACTATCTCATATGTCTATGTAAACAATGCAATTTTCCAAGACCCTGTCTTCCTATTTCTCCTTCTAGTATCCATAGGCGAGATATTTCTATCCACTTCTGCGCTCAAGAAATCAATTAAAGCGGAATCAAAGATAAACTCAGATATCACGAAACATAATTCCAATATATAATCAAGCTCAAGTAAATATTCCACAACCCAAGTGTGATGAGATTTAGTTCATACTCGCAAAGTAAACAAAATAAAATAGGAAAACATTCACCATGACTAAAAACTCAAAAAATTAAAATGAAGGACTAATGGTGATGATCTATGGACGGACGATGACTTTCCTCTGCAGCAAGCTATCCTCTCCCATGTGTGTTCGTGTGTGTTCTCCAAAAGTGCCCCTTGATTGATATTTCTCCTCCTCTTTTTCTCATCACCCTTGATTTTTCTTTCATCGTTGAGATCCTTCCACGTATAGAGGTGTCACTATTCCCTTCAGATAATATTTCGAGTTCATGCTCGACACCTGTCCCTTCGGTAGACAGGATCAAAAAAGTGTTTGATCCTTGTCTTCAAATGGTCCCAGAGAGAGAATCTTCTTTGTCCAGCTCTTTTGCATTTCACATGCTCTAGCATGATTGTTGGCCAAATTGCGACTGATAATCTCTAGCATTCCAATCCTGGTCAAAAGAACACACAAAAGCTTGCAAAAACTTATTAAAATTTGAAATGGCTAAAACAATGTGCAATGATCACAAAGATGTAAATAAGATCATAAATGACTCTAAATGAGAAAACAGTCTTATGCTAAACAACATCCAAAGTATAAAAGAAGAGATCAAAAGATAACACTTTATGAGAGTTATCACGCACCCCAAACTTAAGATGTTGCTTGTCCTCAAGCAACTAAAATCAGACTCAAAACAACACAAAATTCACCAAGTGCTATGCCAAATTAGTTAATTCCTTCTTCAAAGATCCCTCAGCAAAAGTTAAAAAAAAAAAAAGGCATGATAGGTAACTTTCAAGTCCATCAAGTTTGAGTCCTCTCTCTTCAAATTTTAAAAACATACAATCATCAAGTTTATCAAGCAATGTTCAAACACAACTTATTTCAAGATAGCTGGTATACTTTTGAGCTTAACCTTAACTATCCATTAAAGTCCTCATGTTTATTAATGCCACTGTTTTTCTTCTACCCATTTACTTTCACTTGTTCTCCACTAATAGAACTTGCACTCCAATTATATCAAAAGGACTTTATATGCTTCTAATGTTAGGCTAAGGCAAAAGGTGAGGAAATTTGCGTAAAGTGACTTGAGTCTAGAGGCATCATATTTCTCATTCTAATACTAGACTTATTATACCCCTGATTTACACTTCTTCTTTTTATTAAAAAAAACTATTCCACAAACAGGAAATAAAATTGACTTAAAGCTTTTCCTTCTTCATCCATTCTTTTCAAACAATGAGAGCAGCCTTATTCGTATACTTTTTTTTTCAGGCCATCAAAATGCATATTTTCTAAAACTTTTATTATAGAGGTACTGCTAAAAGAACACTTCAAGTAGAAGTGTTACCCCCCCCCCCCCAAACTTTGAATCTAACATTGTCCTCAATGTTAAGGTAAAGTCTGAGTCAGAGTAAGCCTCCAGAACTAGGACGTGTATGGGGAAAATAGCTAACATTAAGCAGGTTTAAACAAAAAACTAGGCTCAAGCTCAAAATCTAGGTGCAAAGGTAAATGCATATAAAGCACAAGAATTTATGAGGCACAAAGATCAATTGATAGCCTTAATCATTTCTTAGTGTAAAACTTATTCTTATTTCGCCTCAAACAAGCTCAAACTCTGGGTAGGTAGCATCTCCCATTCAATATTCAAAGGTTCAGTACTTGCTAAACTCAAGCGTACATCCAGCATATCAGGTTTTCAAAAACAGAGACAAAAGAGAACTTTGCCTTGTAGACTAGATTTGAAAGTATAGAGCGAAACTTCAAAAAGCAAAAGAGGATTTACCCTCAACATGCTTAATCATCACCACTCATGCAAAGAAAGAAAGGATGAAAAATGAAAACATCATCGAGCAAGAAGGAAGAATCACTAATAAACTAAGCACTTCCATTAAAACGACCCAAATTAACTTCATGCTTTAACATATGAAAAGCATGAAGAGCAAACAACTAAACAAACATAAACTAAAAACACCAACATCAAACAAACTAAAGCATAACCAAATTAAAACATTGTTTTTGCAGCAAAATAAATGGGTTCAGAGATGACCCTGTTCAACAAGCAGTTCCCCCAGCATCTTTCTTGGTTTGCAGTTTGTGGCCCCTCTTCCTCAGCAGCTTTCTGTTTTGATCTTTGATACCCAGCAGCACCTTCTGCATAAGCTTGAACCTGCGCAGCAACTTCGTCTGTTTAGCTTTGATCTTCAACAACTCCCTCTGTAGATTGTTCAGTGTAGCTCCATCTTCAGCAGGTTTGTCGCCTTGCGCTCTGGTCAATGCCTGTGCATGCCTTTTACTCAGGTATTGGATGTTGAAATAACTCTTCCCTAAACTCTGAGGTTGGTCTGAGTGAAAGGGGACTCCAGCTCTCTTGCATAATTCTGAAATCAGTGAAGGGCAGAACAACGGCCCAGTCTTCTTGGAGGCTTGGAAAGCAATGAAGTCAATGATGAAGGGCGTGATATCAATCGGATCTCCCTTCAGAATAGCTGCGGCCATCAGAACTCTGTCTTGGCCAACCAGGGTGTTGTGGGTAGTGGAGCTGATCCTGTTTCTCAAAATGTGAATCCAAATGTTAGCTTCATTAGTCAGAAAACTAGCAAGGACTGAGAGATTATCCTTATACTAATCAACCAACTGAGGACCCTCCACAGTTACCACACGCAGGGCTTCATCAAGCAGCTCCTTGGTTGCTGATGTGAGCAAGTCCATGAATTCATCAGGCTGGGGAGGGTGAGTGCCATATATCGCATGAACTATTTTTGGATTTAAAATCTCCTTCTTTACTCGCACAGTAGCCCGAAGCTCATAGTTGATAGTAGTGTTCTGCTTGCAGTTTGCATAGAATTACCGAACAAGAGCAATGACCGGCACATGTTGTATCCATACAAATGATTCCCAGCCTTGGTTCTTGATGCTATTTACCACCCCTTCTGGCAGCTTGGACAAATCTCTGAAACCGCGCTCCAGTAGGAACTTGCGGTTGACAAGCTCTTGCATTCTGGCCTTATGTGGGGTAAATGAGAACTTAGGGAGCTTCTTGATTTCTTTAGTCGATAGTTCCACCACCTTTGCCTTTCTTCATTTAACTTTTTTCTTTTTGGCCTTGTCAGCTGAGAGCCTTGAGCTCTCCCCAGTCTCTTTAATTGCCACAACCTTTCTTCGCATTCCTGTTTTCGGATTTCTTGGAATTTCCTCCTGATCTTCCGCAGTCTCAACTTACTTTCTCTTCTTTGTTTTGGTGTCCTTTTTGGTTTAGCAACCTCCTCCTTTTCAACACTCACTTGCTCGGTTGTTTCTATCTCATGCTGCTCAGATGTTGTTGCATCTGTCTGAGCAGGTTCCTCTTGATTTCCAGATTCCTCTTTCCCTTCTTAGGTATCATCCTTGCCCTCTGATTCCTCTTCTTCATCACCAGACGGTTGTTGTTCTTCAGATTCCTCCTCCTCAACATTCTCTTCTCCCTGGTCCTCGGGCTCGATGTCTTCATGCTCTTGTTCCGTTTTAGATTCTTCAGGTTGGTCATGTTCACTTTCCTTAGCACTCACACCCAATCCTTCTTGTTCCCCTTGTACTGGTACCTCCTCTTCTTGTTCCTTGGATTCACTATCTTCAATTTCTTTCTCTTCTTCTGCTTCAGTTGGTTGGTCATTAGTAGGGTCATGAGCACTTGTGTCAGACCCCTTAAGAACTTCTTGTTCAACCTCAGAAGTGGTTGCCTCAACCAGGTCTATCAAATTTCCCTTCTTTGGTTTGGTGCTCTCAGTTTTGGACTTCTTCTTGGTTGCATCAGGAATCACAATAGGATCCTCTGCACTGGTAGGAGGCAGAATAGCGTTCCTCTGGGCCATAATGGCCACAGCTGCCCTACTAGACCTTCTCAACCTTTGAACTGGCTCCTTCTTCTATGTTTTGGGTTTTCCTTTGGATATTGGCGTGACTGGACTACCCTTCTCAGAATTGGGTTCAGAGGACTTAATCTCCATACCCGGTCTCTTCTTAACACCCAGCTTTGTCCTCAAGTTTGTTTCTGCAAAAAGTTCAAAGTCAGAAATTTCTCAGCACCAAATCCTTACACATAAACCTAACTCGCAATTTTACAACTCCTTTCATTCAAATTATGGAATCAGCAGTGAGATATATGCCCCCCCAAACTTTAAACTTCACCCAAAATTTGTTTCATATCAACACCAAAAAAATTACAAGACAGGGGCATATTCAAACTCTAATGAACATAAGTTGTCAGAATTCCTTGTCAGAACTACTGCATGTGACTAGCATAGATCATCCTAAACCTTAGACATAGTATTCACCCGCAACAAATGACTACAAAGTTTAAGAGACATGCTCTCAGAAATTTCTCTAAAATCAGGCACAAGTAGTTCAACCATGTAAAACGATAGAAATCTAAGAACTATACCCGACATTCTTGCATATAAATCTCTCTTTTTTTCTTTTCGAACGTTATTTAGTAGTATTTATAAAAAAACATGAGACCCAAGACCAAATGTCAAGAACGAGGCAAGAAAACGTACCTGTAAGACGACAAAAACTTTAATTTTTGAACACGAAATCTTATCTGATCTTCGCCCAGATGCTTAAGATGGAGTGGTATGGGTTATTTTTTGCAGTTTGTACAGTTTATAAAGAAACCCTCTTTAAGCATTAACAGGCGCAAATATTAAGGCAACCTTTAGAATTTTCCTGATAAGACAGGAATTAAAATTTGAAAAGGAAATTTGCCAAAACTGTCATTCATAGGGATGAGGCAGCGTGCTTATGTCGTCATCTTTCTCCTCTCAACAGCTCTTTTTAAGCCACACCCTCCCTTTCCTACAGTTTAAAACCTTTTACCATCTATGATTCTTTTTTTTAATTATCGACTCACAATATTAACTTAAGGAAAAAGAAACTAAAAACATAAAAGAAAATTCTATCTGTAACTAAATTAATCTAACTCGGCCCAAAGCTTATGCTACTCACAGGCTGTAGCATCAAACTTCATAGAGGAAATTAGATTAATAGAACAAACTTAACTAGGCATGAAAATAAAAATCAACTTAAATTAAAATGCAGTATTAAAGTAAATCCCAAAACCATCACCACATGTTTCATCTATCCTCATGATGACTTAGGTTACCTCTTGCCTCAAGGTTCGTGAACTTGAGTGGAAGCATTCCCTTTCTCCATGCTTCCTCTAGAGTAGTGTTTCACTCTCTGACCATTGACTTTCAAAACATTCCCTGTGCTTTCATTTTTCAATTCCACAGTTCCACAAGGATACACTTTTGTAGGATTCGAGTCTACAATCAACAACGTGAGTTGTTATTTAATTCGCAGGACCGTTCTTAGGATATCAAAATAAATACAATTAAATAAACCATGTGAATCCTATGCATGCTCCTACAAAATTAATTGCATAGGATGGATAAAGGATTATACCTTTCTTCAATCGTTTGATCTACAGATCTAGATCGGAGAATTAACGATGAAGTTAGATCTGAAGCAGAATGGAACTCCTTCTTTGATTGTGTTCCTACAGATCTGATCTTCTGATCTGTTCCCTTGCTCCTTGGAAATCTGGTGAAGATTATCCACCAAGTTGAATCAGAAAGCCGGAGGATTCGATCAGAAAAATCCTCCTTCTGATCGCCCAAAAAGTCGCCCCTCGCTCTCTCAATATTCTAGGTTGAATATTAACTATATACTGTGGTGGCTACTATCTGATCTTGAGAGATGGAGACTATTTATAGTGTTAGGGTTTTGAGAAACCCTAACCCTAACTGGGCTTGAGCAGTGTGTGGGCCAGACCAGGGATCAAATGCAAATAATAAAGTGGACCCTCTTTATTAATTAATCCTTCCTTGTTCAACCCAGAACATAATTAATTAATAAAATATTGTTTTAACCTTCACCACGGTAACAATGTTGACTCGCCCCTTTATTACCACGTTATTAGGAACGGGTTGCATTAAACTAACATGATCCACATATTTAAGGTTTTAGACATTCATTAATTAATTTGGTCTATGACAATTAACCACAATTAATTAATATCTTATTTCCTGATTAATACCACTCACCCCTTTTCTCTTATGCTTGAACAAATCATTCAGCCTGCAGGACTTAGCATAAAGAACCTCGTGAGCTCATCAGGGAATGTCACCATCCTGAAACGGATATGCTTACCCATACATCCAGCCTAAGCAGACCCCACACAAATTACCAACACCCAAGATGCAGATATGAGAGTACATGTAAGACTTGCCATCCTAGCAAATCAAGGTGTAGTCAACTCATGTGTGCCCCTTATCCCACTGTTGATCCCATCAATACATAAATATGTACCGACACATCAAGTAGCTAGGATAAGCCCACTTATAAACCGATGTGCCGCAGCTTAGACCGACAGCCTATCCAGGGACCGTCTCAGCTGTGATACTGTTTATATCTCGCTAGGTCAAACGAACCATATGATCCTCTGTGATCTACTACACACCATATGGTCATCCCTATCTACGAGATAAAAGGATATTATAGTTCATCGTATGTTCACATTTATCAGATAGCGAGATTTGTTGATGCAACACATAAATGAAGGCCAGTATACAAAACACTTAATCATTTATGCTTTCTGTATACAATCCCAACAATCTCCCACTTATACTCAAAGCATAATACCATTACTTTTACAGAGTATTAAGTGTGTCTGTTCAATCTAGCTATTACAAAATGGGACATAAGATGCCCATCCCCAGATCTTCAATCCAAGAGCACGAACGTGTTCCTCATAGATCTTCTGAGGCAATCCTTTTGTAAACGGATCAGCTAGATTCTCCTTCGTATCAATCTTTTGAACTAGCACATCGCCTCTCGCCACAATCTCTCGTATGATGTGGTACTTTCTCTCAATGTGTTTTGAAGCCTTGTGAGTTCTGAGTTCCCTCGAGTTTGCCACTGCACCAGCATTATCACAGTACACTGTGATTGCCTTAGGCAAACTCGGAATGATATCCAACTCAAGGAGGAAGTTCCGAAACCATACAGCTTCCTTTGCTGCCTCAGAAGCTGCTACATATTCAGCTTCCATGGTGGAGTCTGCGATGCATTTCTGCTTCGCACTCCTCCAAGACACAGCTCCTCCTCCCAAGGTAAACACATATCCAGAGGTCGATCTCTTCTCATCTTGATTCGCCTGGAAATCCGAATCCGTGTACCCAACATGACACAAGTTCTCACTCTGATAAATGAGACATAAGTCTCGTGTTCTCTTCAATATTTGAGAATGTGTTTCACCGCATTCCAATGCGCCTGCCCGGGATTGGACTGATATCTTGCCGCTATGCCTACAGCATAGCAGATATCTGGCCTCGTGCAAAGCATAGCATACATGAGACTTCCCACTGCCGAAGCATATGGTACTTTAGACTTCTCATTCTTTTCTTTCTCTGTCACAGGACACTGTGACCTTGAAAGACGTATTCCATGACGATAAGGTAAAAGACCTTTCTTGGAATCTTCCATGCTAAAACGAGCCAACACAGTATCAGTGTAAGCACCCTGGGATAAGCTCAACATCCTTTTCCTACAATTACGTAGGACTTTGATCCCAAGGATTTAACCAGCATTACCCAGATCTTTCATCTGAAACTGTTCGGATAACCAACCTTTTATGCCTGATAACACCTCCACATTGTCTCCAAATAGGAGAATGTCATCTACATAAAGTGCAAGAAAAACCACACTTCCACTGACACATAAACGGTACACACAACTTTCGTTTTCGCATTGTGCAAATCCATAGGATTTGATCACATCATCGAAACGCTTGTTCCATGACCTTGAAGCTTGCTTAAGTCCATATAAGGACTTCTTGAGCTTCCAGACAAGATGCTCTTGATCAGTCTGCACATATCCCTCTGGTTGTTGCATATGGATGTCACAACCTTCCTCAAGGTACCTGTTCAAGAACGCAGTTTTGACATCCATTTGCCAGATCTCAAGATCCATATGTGCTGCTATGGACAGAAGTGTCCAAATGGATTTTAACATAGCAATTGGTGAGAAGGTTTCATCATAGTCAATACCTTCCTTTTGACTATAACCTTTCGCCACCAACCTGGCCTTAAATGTCGTTATGTTACCATTCGAATCCTTCTTTCTCTTGTATACCCACTTGCTGCCTATGGCTTGAAAACCATCTGGCAGCAAGGATTTCTGGTATACATCCATAGCTGTAATTGATTCTATTTCAGAATCCATGGCCTTACGCCACTGATCAGCATCCTTGTCTCTCATAGCTTCGTCGTATGTCCATGGGTCGGTATCATTCAGTCCATCTTCAGGGATCAAGTCCGAAGACTCTCCCACAAACATATATCGCTCAGGTTGTCGAGGCAACCTCCCACTACGACGAGGCCCCTTTAATGTGTCTGTGTTTGGTGCATTCACTTGTGATTCACAAACTTGCACAGGCGGTCGTGCACCTGGTTCCATACCCGACTCAGGTATCTTGAAGTACAATTTCGCTCTTGGTCTTGTGGTTTCTTATGAATTCATCTTCCAGATATCTTGCGTTGGTACTCACAACGACTTTCTGGTTATCTGGATCATAAAAGAAACCACCCTTTGTCTGCCTGGGATAGCCCACAAACAGCATTAACTTAGACCTTCCTTCTAATTTGTCAGCTTCCTTATTCAGCACGTATGCCGGACAACCCCACACTCTTAACTTGGAAAAAGCAGGCTTGTGTCCATACCAGAGTTCAATTGGAGTTTTAGGAACTGACTTAGATGGAACTATGTTAATTAAGTACGCCGCTGTTTCTAGCGCATATCCCCAAAAGGAAATAGGTAAGCTGGCATAGCTCATCATAGATCTAACCATTTCTAACAGAGTTCTATTCCTTCTTTCCGCCACACCATTCTGTTGAGGGGTGCCAGGTGCGGTCCACTGGGAACTAATCCCTTGATCTGCCAGATACTGGAGAAACTCATTACTGAGATACTCCCCACCACGATCAGATCGCAGTCTCTTTATGGTCTTGTTTAACTTGTTCTCCACCTCAGCCTTGAACTCCTTGAATTTATCAAGGCATTCAGACTTATAGTGAAGCAAGTAAACGCGTCCATATCTAGAATAGTCATCTATAAAGGTGACAAAGTATCTGTGCCCACCACGGGCTTCCGTTGACATGGGTCCACACAGATTAGAGTGGATGAGGTCCAACAAATCATTTGCTCGAGACTCACTTGCCTTAAAAGGCCTGGTCGTCATCTTCCCCTCTATACAAGATTCACAAACTCTATGTGGAACTACCTGGATTGGATCCATAATTCCACAATCAACGAGTTTCTTGATTCTCTTAAGATTGATGTGACCGAGTCTCAAGTGCCAAAGATATGTTATATCCTCACTTGAAGAAAATTTCCTTTTCTGTTGGTTAGACAAATTATATGCCTCTTTCACTGTCGGTTTGTTTGAACATGTAATAACATAAAGAGAATCTTTCAGTGACCCATGACAGATAACAATGTTATTTCTCATGATAGAAACATCTCTACCAAAAACAACAGAAAATCCATCATCAAAGAGTTTGGAAACTGAAATCAAGTTTCGCCGAAAAGACGGCACAAACAAAACATCTCTTAGTGTTAAAACATTATTCCCAAAACATAAAGTAACATCTCCAATTGCTGTAGCAGAGACTCTAGCAGCATTTCCCATGGAGATGGTAACCTCGCCATCTTCAAGCTCTCTAGTCAGCTCGAACCCCTGCATGGAGTAACAAACATGATCAGTAGCTCCAGTATCCACTATCCACGAATGGATAGAAACTGATGCTAAACATGTTTCAATAACTAGTGCAGAAGATGACGTACCTTGTCCCTTGGTGACAAACACCGGACAATTTACTTTACAGTGACCTTTCCTTTTGCATGCAGAACAAAACTTTCTTTTGTAAACTTTGCCTCCAAATCTTTCTATAGTAACCTCACCAGTCGACTCCTTCATGCTCACATCTTTCTCACTTGGAAGTGGAAAGTGATAGTCAAGCACAACAGCAGACAAGGAATCATTGATCCCTTGAGCAGCCTCCAAGAAGCTGACCAACTGATCAAGAGTAAACACCTTGTCTTCGACTATGGAAGTGAAGTCATAGAAAGATTCTGGAAGGGAGTCATATATGATATCAGTGAATAACTGATCATTCATATTTCCACCAAATAAGATATAAAATCTTCTGAGGTTATCCATGTGCAACACATGCTCCCTTACATTACCACCTTGTGCCAGCTTACAGTTCACCATTCTCATTATGAACTTGGCACTGGCAGTCTGCCCAAGCCTACCATAAGTCATAATCAGATCTCTCCAAATCTCAACCGCATCAGTACAATACTGATACTTGAGTTGGAGCTCCTCAACCATGGATGACCTGAGCATTGATAATAACTTATCGTTGCTCGCCATCCACTTTTCAAAGGAGTTCCTAGAGTAATCTGAGGACCCAATGACAGGTACAGCCGGACGAGGCACAAGTAACACAAAAACAGTCTGCGTAGCAAACATGTATCGCTCCATGAGCCATTTCCATTCCAGGAAATTCGAACCCTCCAAGGGATTTTGTGCCAAAATACGAATAAAAATAGACATATCTGAAAATGAATAAATAAAATAAATTAAGAACATACAACAGAACAATTGAAACAAATTTGCATAGTAACCTTTAGATAAAGCAATACAATTTGTTTCCTCCAATTGCCCAAGCTAATTCATCGCAAGCTACCCGAGTAGTCATTTACGACAAACGCTCAACCAGATCAAATGATCCTTTAATTTCTTAACATGCCAGGTATCTTAAGCCAAAGTAACCACAATCCTAACTCCGAATGTAAAAGGACTATTTAGCATACGTACTAGACCCATACCGCATGCCCTTTACATTCTTTGTTATCCCATTTAAATTAATCTTAGAGTTGTGAGAGTTGTCTCAATGCAAGCTACCCGAGTAGTCATTGCTTAGAGGCTCCCACTTCTCATCTTAAAATAAATGTTTTATTTTGGAAACCTCATCGCATTAGAACTGGTGAGGGACCTCTAACGTAAGCTACCCGAGTAGTCATTTACGCTTCGAGATACCCCACTTCCAATGAGAAGTCGTATTTGTGGAGGTCTAACGATCTTGGTCAGAAAAGAATCAAAATCCAGCTTAGTATTTTAATTCTAAAGGTTTCATGCGCACACATTATTTTATGTTGCCATAAACTACGTCAACCCAAAATTCCATCATAAATTAATATAAATCCGGAATTTATAGACATAATTTAAAACATAAAATAAATCACATAAGACATGCTCAAAAATTTAAATAATTGCAACATGCTTATTAAACTAAATAATTAAAGCAAATAGGCATGCTTTCCTATTATTTACTAGTGCGCACATAATAAATCACATCATACGAGAAAAAAATTAAAATAAAAAAATAAATATTTCTCGTGGCCACTCAGATGCGATTACAAATTAAATCCTATCTATTACAAGGCTTTAATTTTAATACAGATCTTCAAACTTGGGCTCCCACTGAAAAAACTGCAAACCGGGCTGCATAGTGGGCCAGAACTAGGGTTCACAACTGAACCGGGCCGCCTCCGGGCTGGGGAGCCTGAAAACAGGCCCGATTGTACAAACCCTAGGGTTTGTTGGAAACCCTAGCCTCCAACCACCTTCCAGCCGCCGCCGCCACAGACCGCCGCAGCCGAGCTGCCCCCGCCAACCACCACCTTCGCGCGCCGTCGCCGGCCATGGGGCCATCGCCGGTCACACATGGAACCGCGGGGAGCCGCTGCTGCGCGAGAGGGAAGCGAGGCGCAGCTCGCTGCTGCTGCACAGCGCCGCGTGCCTCCTGCGCGCGGCCCCCTCGCCGTCAACCGTCGCCTCCTTCTCCGTGGGGAACGTCGGAGGGAGCGCGGGCAAGGATGCTGGCGAGCAGACCCGTCGGGGCGCGGCCCAGCCGCGCACGACACAAACCCTAGGGTTTGCTGCCGCGTGCCGCCGCCACCCTCGCTCTAGGGCTCCGCCGCGAGCCTCCACACCTTGGCCGCTGCTCCTGGGCGCCGGAGATCCTCCCGCGGTGGTCGAAGGACGCGCGTGCGCCGGTGGGGAGCAGCCCAGCCGCGCGCAGGGCAAACCCTAGGGGTTTGTCACCGCGCGCCGCCACTTCCCTGCCTGCGCCGCCGTCACCGTTCATCGCCGGCGGCGGCTGGTAGAGGGCTGAACCCTAGCCGTCGTGCCTCTTGTTCTTCGTTCTTCTCTTCTCGTTCTTTCTTCCAGATTTCAGATTTGAAAAATAAAAAAAATACAAATAGATCTAATCTATTACATTAATTTTTCCCTATCAAATCTAACCACGGATTTTCTCGTGGTAAAAACAAATCCAAAAACGAGAAGGCCACGAGAGCAAAAACATCCACGACATTCAAATCCATCCATGAACATACAAATTCATTTAATTGAATTTATTAAGGACAAAGCCTAAGAACTGGAACCTCGCTCTGATACCAATTGTAGGATTCGAGTCTACAATCAACAACGTGAGTTGTTATTTAATTCGCAGGACCGTTCTTAGGATATCAAAATAAATACAATTAAATAAACCATGCGAATCCTATGCATGCTCCTACAAAATTAATTGCATAGGATGGATAAAGGATTATACCTTTCTTCAATCGTTTGATCTACAGATCTAGATCGGAGAATTAACGATGAAGTTAGATCTGAAGCGGAATGGAACTCCTTCTTTGATTGTGTTCCTACAGATCTGATCTTCTGATCTGTTCCCTTGCTCCCTGGAAATCTGGTGAGGATTATCCACGAAGTTGAATCAGAAAGCCGGAGGATTCGATCAGAAAAATCCTCCTTCTGATCGCCCAAAAAGTCGCCCCTCTCTCTCTCAATATTCTAGGTTGAATATTAACTATACACTGTGGTGGCTACTATCTGATCTTGAGAGATGGAGACTATTTATAGTGTTAGGGTTTTGATAAACCCTAACCCTAACTGGGCTTGAGCAGTGTGTGGGCCAGACCAGGGATCAAATGCAAATAATAAAATGGGCCATCTTTATTAATTAATCCTTCCTTGTTCAACCCAGAACATAATTAATTAATAAAACATTATTTTAACCTTCACCACGGTAACAATGTTGACTCGCCCCTTTATTACCACGTTATTAGGAACGGGTTGCATTAAACTAACATGATACACATATTTAAGGTTTTAGACATTCATTAATTAATTTGGTCTATGACAATTAACCACAATTAATTAATATCTTATTTCCTGATTAATACCACTCACCCCTTTTCTCTTATGCTTGAACAAATCATTCAGCCTGCAAGACTTAGCATAAAGAACCTTGTGAGCTCATCAGGGAATGTCACCATCCTGAAACGGATATGCTTACCCATACATCCAGCCTAAGCAGACCCCACACAAATTACCAACACCCAAGATGCAGATATGAGAGTACATGTAAGACTCGCCATCCTAGCAAATCAAGGTGTAGTCAACTCATGTGTGCCCCTTATCCTTCTGTAGGGTTTAAGATCATAGGAAGTATATTAGGGATCTGGCTCATTCATATGTCAATGAGAATGGCACATCCCACTGTTGATCCCGTCAATTCATAAATATGTACCGACACATCAAGTAGCTAGGATAAGCCCACTTATAAACCGATGTGCCGCAGCTTAGACCGACAGCCTATCCAGGGACCATCTCAGCTGTGATACTGTTTATATCTCGCTAGGTCAAACGAACCATATGATCCTCTGTGATCTACTACACACCATATGGTCATCCCTATCTACGAGATAAAAGGATATTATAGTTCGTCGTATGTTCACATTTATCAGATAGCGAGATTTGTTGATGCAACACATAAATGAAGGCCAGTATACAAAACACTTAATCATTTATGCTTTCTGTATATAATCCCAACAACTTTCACCACAGTAAATGGTCCTGACCATCTTGACTTGAGCTTGCCAGGAAATAGTCTCATCGTGGCATTGAAGAGCAATACTTGTTGTCCTACTTCCAAGACTCTTTTTGCAATCTTGCTGTCATGCCATCTTTTCACTCTTTCCTTATAAAGTTCTGCATTTCATAGCTCTGCAACCTCAGTTCCTAAAGCTTATTTATCTGCAAGATTCTCTTTTCTCCACTTGCTTTGGGATTAATGTTCAGCTTCCTGGTTGCCCAATAAGCCTTATGTTCAATTTCCAGAGGTAAGTGGCATGCCTTACCAATGACCAATCTGTAAGGAGACATTCCCAAAGGTGTTTTGTAGGTTGTTCTGTAAGCCCACAAAGAATCATCCAAGTGCTTGGACTAGTCCTTCCTGGTGGTGTTCACCACCTTTTCCAACACACTCTTCACTTCCCTGTTTGATAACTCGGCGAGCCCATTGGTTTGTGGGTGGTATGCAGTTGAAACTTTGTGTTTGATATTGTACTTTGACAGCATAGCAGATAAACTCTTATTAATGAAGTGGGTTCCTTCATCACTGACTTGGGGTGCCAAACCTTGTAAAGATATTATTGGGTAAGAATTTCATAACAGTTTCAGCATCATTGAGTGCACAAGCACAAGCCTCCACCCACCTAGACACATAATCTACAACCAACAGGATGTATTCATTTACAAAAGAGGATGGAAAGGGTCCCATGAAAACCATTCCCCATACATCAAACAATTCCACTTCTACAATATTATTCTGGGGCATAGCATTCTTGGTTGGCAAGTTCCCTACTCTTTGGCATCTGTCACAATTCTTAACGAATTAAAACACATCCTTAAAAATTCCAGGCCAGTAAAATCCTAATTGCAGCATTTTAGCTGCTGTCCTCTCACCACCAAAATGCCCTCCATATGCTGAAGCATGACATTCATTAAGAATGTAAGAAATCTTGTATTCTGGTATGCAACTTCTGAAGATCTTATCTGGTCCCAACCTAAACAATGTTGGATCATCCCAATAAAATAACTTTTCATCATGTAGAAACCTCTTAAGTTGTTGCCCATGCAACCCATACGGCTTCCTGCCTATTGCAAGATAATTTGTAAAATTTGCAAACCAAGGTGCGTCCTCCTTACATGCCATAAGTTGCTCATCTGGAAAATCAACATTGATCTGAATTTTATTATCTACTCCAAAAGGATTTTCTAGTCTTGACAGATGATCAGCAACTTGATTCTCTGATCCGTTTCTGTCTTTGATTTTCAGATCAAACTCTTGCAATAAGAGTATCCATATGATAAGCTTGGCTTTACATCTTTCTTAGCCATCAAATACATAATTGCAAAATGATCTGTGAATATTGTCAACTTAGCTCCAACCAAATAAGACCTGAACTTGTCAAAGGCAAATAGAACTGCCAAGAATTCTTTTTCTGTGGTGGCGTAATTCCTTTGGGCTCCAACATTGTCTTACTTGCATAGTAAATAGATATGAAAACTTTATCCTTTCTCTGCCCCAACAATGCTCCTATAGCAAAGTTACTTGCATCACACATCAGTTCTGTTGTTGCTAGTAGCTATTATAATTATATACAAGCGCAAGTATGTCTAAACAAGTAATACAGATCTAAGTCCAGATATCGTACCCAAGGGAGTGAAAGTGAATCGTGCACATTCTATTGCTTGTAAATTAATGGTGTTTTGTGATTTCTCCAAAATAAAATAACAAGAAAGCATATAAAATGAAACCAAACTGTGCTAAAACAATTAATACTATTTATTCCCACAAAATAATCATAAACTAATAGACTATGGTTTTAAAATCGATTATAAAATGCACTCGGGTTATTGACTTTTGTTTATCTCCTCTCCTATATGCTGCAGCATCGTTCAAGCATCAACTTCTGGTTCTTGCAACTACACTTTTTCTGTCTAGTCTATCGTCATAGCTCTAGATCTATGTTTTCTTGCTAACCTTCATATGTGTATGATAGATTTTGCCTTCAAACATAGTAATTTAGAACAGGGGTTATTGCAAGTCTTAGATTCTATGCATGTCTACACTAGAAATCAAGATTTGACCACGATTCCCTCATCCTAGATCTCCTCTCGGTCTCACTAGGCGAGATCTCTACCTGCCACTGTCGTGTTTAGATAGACAAACAAATCAGAATCGAAATCAAACACCAGATTTAATACTAGAACAAATTCAACATATATTCAAGAAGAAAAACCAGTCAATAACCCGAGCTTTAAAAGGTTTAGCTCATGCTTACAAAAGATAAAAAGCAAATAACATTCAAACTCATGTTTTCAAACATCATTTACGTAGAAATATTAAAAATGAGTTGCAAAATAAAGATAAGCTATTCAAGTTTGTAGCAGAATCCACTTTTGCTTCTCAAGAACTCCTCGTTCTCCTTGCTCAAAACCCTATGCCAATCCTCTCTCTGAATGTTGTATTCCCTCAATGTTGTTATTCTGTCCTCTCTCTCTTTTCTCAAAATATCAACCCTGTCCCCTTTCAGCTTCATCCAAGCCTTACACGTGGCTCCTCAATCTGCCTTCCAGCTCTGACAGTTCTCCTGGTTGACACGTGTCTTGCTTTTGGGACATGATCTGAAAAGTGCTAAGATCCTGTCTGCTGTGGTCCCGAAGATTCCTCATTAGAGTTCTGGTCATGCTGCTCCTATGCTGCGAAATCATATCAACTCTTCTTGCTCTTGTCATGCTCCAACATAATGAAACCTATGATACTATTCCAATAATTCCTTTCGCAAAAACTTATAATTAACACAAAACGAAATAATAAACCTAAATTTAACAGACTGACCAATTAACCTATATTTTACCACTTACCCTATAAAACAAGACTATTCTAAGACATAATTAATTAAATTCAACACAAAATAATAACTCTTTAAGAGAGTTATCACTCCCCCAAACTTAAGATGTTGCTTGTCCCCAAGCAACAAAGACTCAAACAAAACAAAAGGATCTTAATTTACATATTCTTGTCTTGGAGCTTTCAGTTTGCACCAAAGAAATAAAGAAGAAAAATTTCATTCATGAATCCTAAGTAATCAAGCTTCAGCCACCACAATTTAATAAGTTTAATCAAAACAATTTAAACTAGCCTGACAATCAAAGCTGCAAAACTTTTCAGCAAGATAGCTAACAAGTGCTATAAGTTTAAACTTAACTTCCATTTCAACTCTCATGATCATTGATGCCACTGTTTTTGACTACCTTCAAACTTTAGCACATTCTCCACTAATAGAAATTATATCACATCAAGATCAAAAGGTCTTTTTGAGCTTCTAATGTAAGGCTGTGGCTAAGGTAGGAAAAAGTGACAAATAGACTTGAGAGGCATGCTATAGGTATTCCACTTAGGATTTATTCTTGAGATAAAATAGGAAGAACTACAGACTCTTTTCAAACTTAAAAGCTCTTTTTCCAGATGGTTATCTGTCCCGTCTAATTTTTCTATTTTTCTTCTCTTTTATTTTTTTTTTGTTTTTTTTATTAATATACACATGCTACTTACAGGCTGCAGCATGTTTTATTTACAAACAAGCTCTCAGGCTCCTATATAATCAATCTATTGCATCTCTATCCTTCTCTTATTTTTCTGACTGCTAAATGGGAGAACGTACACAAGCCTACCTCTCAAATCAGGGTGAGTGTATGGGTAATTAGCTCACATCATTGATGATCAAAATCAACAAAAAGGCTCAAGGCTCAAATCTAGGTGCAAAGGTGATGATGTACAATGAAAAGAATCTCTGCAGGCACAAAGATAAAAAGATCGCCTAAATCATTTCTTCATGTAATACTCATTCAAATTCGTCTCAAATGGCCTAACATTTTCAGGTAGGTAGCATCTCACATGTTTTTTTTTTCTCAGCACAACTAAAGTACCATTTAAACTAAAGCACGTAGCATATCAGGTTTTCAAAAACCAAATAACCACAAACTTTGTTCTTCAAGCTAGTCTATCATCCTAAGATTAAACTTGAAAATCTTGGGGTCTGACTCTCAATCACTCAATTATCATTCATGAAATTTCGAGAGAAAGAGATTACTCACACACCCGCATCATTAAGCTCAAGAAAAGATAATAGACACACTATCGATACTTCATAACATTCACTTAAACCATCAACTAAACAAACTAAACATCCACTCAAAATAAAAACATCAACTTAACAAAATAAAAACATCAACTTATCTCTGTAAATAGAAATCATGCTATTTACATGTTGTAGCAATCAGAGATAAATACTACTAAACTAATAATAAGGCAGAAATAGTAAAATGCAATAAATTTAAGATATTACTCCTTGAACCAGTTTTTATGCCATTTTGATGAAATTCCTTCCAATGGTTCAGGGGCTCCGATGCTTAAGGCTCTTCAATGGAAATTGAAGCCTTCTCTCTGTTTATGCTTCCTCCATGATAATGTTTCACCCTAGCTCCATTTACTTTGAATGTTTCTCCAGTATCCTCATTCTTCAAATCCACTGCTCCATGTGGATACGCCTTGACCACTACAAAGGGTCCTGACCAGCGAGATTTCAGCTTCCCTGGAAATAACTTCAGCCTGGAGTTGAACAATAAAACCTTCTGTCCTTCTTCAAATTTCCTCTCAGAAATCCTTTTGTCGTGCCATTTCTTAACCTTCTCTTTGTACAACTTGGCATTTTCATATGACTGCAACCTCAGTTCATCAAGCTCATTCAACTACAACATCCTCCTTGCACCACTACATTTTGGATCCAAATTCAGCCTCCTTGTTGCCCAATATGCTTTATGTTCTAACTCCAGAGGTAAGTGACAAGCCTTCCCAAAAACCAACTTATAAGGTGACATTCCCAAAGGAGTTTTATAAGCAGTCCTTTAGGCCAGAGTGAATCATCTAGGTGCTTAGACCAATCCTTCTTGGTCATATTCACCACCTTCTCAAGGACACTCTTCACTTCCCTGTTAGAAAGCTCTGCTAGCCCATTGGTTTGTGGATGATAAGCTGTGGAAACTTTGTGGGTAACATTATACTTAGCCAACATTGCAGACATACTTTTATTGATGAAGTGAGTGCCTTCATCACTGATTAAAACTCTTGGTGTACCAAATTTGGTAAAAATGTTTTTGTGGAGGAACTTCATTACTGTAGCGGAATCATTGCGGGCACAAGAACATGCTTCAACCCATCTAGACACATAATCTACTGCCAGTAAAATATATTCATTCCCAAAAGACATTGGAAATGGGCCCATAAAATCAATTCCCCACACATCAAACAGTTCTACCTCGATTATGTTGTTCAGTGGCATTGCATTTCTAGCAGGCAAGTTTCCAACCCTTTGACATCTATCACAATTCTTCACAAATGAGAATGAATCTTTAAAAATAGTGGGCCAAAAGAAACCTGACTGAAGAACTTTTGCAGCTGTTCTCTGTCCACCATAAGTCCTCCGTATGCTGCAGCATGGCAGTCGGCCAAAATTGCCTGCATATCCTTCTCTGGTACACACCTCCTAAAAATCTGATCTGATCCTTGTCTGTACAGCATTGGATCATCCCAATAATAGTACTTTGTGTCATGAAGAAATTTTTTCAACTGCTGCCCCTTGACTCCATAAGGTTTCCTCCTAGTAGCCAAATAGTTAGCTATATCAGCATACCATGGGGCTTCCTCTTCACATCGCATCAGCTGCTCATCTGGAAATTTATCATTTACTTGCTCAATCTCTTCTTCTCCATTTAGGTTTTCCAGTCTGGAAAGGTGGTCTGCTACTTGATTTTTAGTTCCTTTCTTGTCTCTGATCTCAATAACAAACTCTTATAATAGCAATATCCACCTGATTAACCTCGGCTTGGCATCCTTCTTGGCCATTAGATACTTGATTGCTGAGTGGTCTGTATAAACAATTACTTTGGACCCCACCAGATATGATCTGAGTTTGTCAAAGGCAAACACCACAGCCAACAACTCTTTCTCTGTGGTTGTGTAATTTCTCTGAGCTCCATCAAGGGTTTGACTTGCATAGTAAATCACCCTAAATATCTTCTCCTTTCTCTGCCCCAAAGCTACTCCTAGAGCATAATTGCTAGCATCACACATAAGTTCAAATGGGGAATTCCAACCTGGTGGTTGCATAACTGGTGCAGAAATCAGAGCAGACTTCAGCTTCAAGAATGCTTCCATACATTGTGGAGAAAACTCAAATTTTCTATCTTTCTCTAACAACTCAGATAGGGGCTTTGCAATTTTTGAAAACTCTCTTATAAATCTTCGTTAAAATCCTGCATGCCCCAGAAACTCCTCACTGCTCTGACTGAACTTGGTACTGCCATCTTGTCTATCACCTCAATTTTGGCTGGATCAACTTCCATTCCAGCTTTTGATATCTTATGTCCCAAGACTACTCCTTGTTGCACCATAAAACAACAATTTTCCAGTTCAGCACCAACTGTGATTTCTCACATAATTTCAAAACCTTTTCCAAATTCACCAGGCATGCTTCAAAATCCTCCCCAAATACTGAGAAGTCATCCATAAAAATTTCCAATCCATTAACTATCATCTCAGAGAAAATAGCAATCATACAACGCTGAAATGTTGTTGGAGCATTGCATAATCCGAAAGGCATCAGCAAATGTTCCATAAGGACAAGTAAATGTGGTTAATCCTTGATGTTCTGGAGCTATTGCTATCTGATGATAACCTGAATATCCATCCGAAAAGAAGTAAAACTCCTGTGCAGCGAGCTTATCCAGCATCTGATCTACAAATGGTGAAGGAAAGTGATCTTCTTTTGTTGCATCATTCAACTTCCTATAGTCAATGCAGATTCTCCATCCAGTTACTGTCCTTGTAGTGATCATTTCATTGTTCTCATTCTGAACCACTGTGACTCCACCTTTCTTGGGAACACATTGCACAGGACTTACCCAAGAACTATCAGAAATGAGAAATATAATCCTGCATCCAGCCATTTGATCACTTCTTCCTTCACTACCTCCTTCATATTGGGATTTAACCTTCTCCGTGGCTGGATAGAGTTCTTACTTCCTTCCCCTATCAAAATTTTATGCATACAGATGGTAGGACTGGTCCCTTTGATGTCAGATATAGTCCATCCTATTGCTCGCTTATGCCTTTTCAAAAATTCCAACAGACTTTGCTCATTTTCTTCCTTCAAATTTGCTGCTATGATCACAGGTAATTTATCTGATTCTCCCAAGTAAGCATATTTCAAGTGAGCAGGTAAAGGTTTTAGGGTTAATTCTGGAGGTTCCTCCATAGAAGACTTGGTTCCTTTTATTTCTCTAGATAATAGATCCAATGGCTCAAATGGTTGCCGAACTCCCCCAAACTTTTGTCCTTGCTCTACCCATGATGCAGCTTCACTTGGTAATTCCTCAGCATCATCTTCCTTCCCAGAATGATTTTCCTCAAAATATTCCTCTATTGCTGACTCCAGTACCTCTACAAAAAAACATTCCTCAGAATCATCATGAACCTTCATGGCATTAAACGAATTGAAAGTAGCTTGTTCATCTTGTACTCTCATAATCAACTCCCCTTTCTCTACATCAATCAGTGTTCTTCCTGTAGCAAGAAATGGTCTTCCCAGGATAATTGGCACTTCCCTGTCTGCTTCATAATCTAGAATAATAAAATCTGCAGGGAAGATAAACTTATCTACCCTCACGAGCACATCTTCAATCTTCCCTTCAGGATGTACAGTGGATCTATCTGCTAACTGAAGAGAAATGGTGGTAGGTCTAGCCCCTCCAATGCCCAATTTCTGAAAAATTAACAATGACATCAGATTTACACTTGCTCCTAGGTCACATAGAGGCCTACCCACATCTCGACCTCCAATAGAACAAGGGATAGTGAAACTCCCTGGGTCCTTTAACTTAGCTGGAATTTGTCTCCTCAGAGGTCCACCTACTTCCTCAAACAATGACACCGTTTCAAATTCCTTCAACCTCTTTTTCTTTGACAAAATGTCCTTCAAAAACTTCACATAAGTTGGCATCTGCTCAAGTGCTTCCACCAATGGTACTTTGATATGAATTTGTTTCAGCATTTCTAAAAATTTCTTAAACTGCTCCTCTTCTTTCTGCTTCTTAAATCTGCTTCTTAGATTTAGAAATGTTTCCTTCAGGCATCTCTGCAGGTTTCTCCACAGGATCTTTTTCTACTCTCAAATCAGGGGACACATCCTCCTTCTCCAGCAACTTATCTTTTTGTAAATTTTCTTTGTTTATTGCGGCTCCTGCTGATGATCCTTCTCCTGCTTCCAAATTCTCAGCTCTTCTCTCTTCAAACTGTTTCCCACTTCGAAGTGTGACAACTTTACAATGCTCTTTTCCATTCATTGGATTCTCAGTGTTACTTGGCAAAGCTCCTGGTGGCCTGCTTCTCAATTCATTGGCTAACTGCCCCATTTGCACTTCCAGACTCCTTAAAGAAGATGCTTGGCTCTGAATAAGAGCATCTTGATTTTTAAGCCGCACTTCATTTTGAGTCATGAATTCCTTCATCATTTCCTCCATGGTTTTCTCTTGTTTTGGAGGTGGAGCTTCTAGACTCTGCTGATGATTATAACATCCTTTGTTATAATGCTGCTCCCTTCCTGCTACATTTTGGTTTCCTTGTCCAGACCAAGAAAAGTTTGGATGATTTCTCCAACCACTGTTGTAAGTGTTTGAATATGGATTATTAGTCTGGTGATGATGATTTCTATTTCCCATATAACAAACCGACACTGGTGTGCTTCCCCACAATAAATACAGTCCAAGGGTCCTGAGGTTTCTGTACTCATTGGAACTGCTTTACTTGGACTGGTATTTTTCTCAATGCTTTTCATAGTTGCTCCCAGAGCCTCCATTTGCGCAGTCAAAGCTTTCATTAGATCAACTTCCAGGATTCCTGCTACCTTGGGAGTGGAGATAGATGCTGCTCTTGAATTTGCCCAGAAATAGTTGTTCGCAGCCACTTTGTCCAAAATTTCACAAGCTTCATTATTTGTCTTGTCAAACAATGCTCCTCCAGATGTAGCATCTATCATCATTCTTGAGTTGCCATTCAGCCCATTATAGAAAATCTCCATCTGAATACAATAAGGTATTCCATGGTTTGGGCATCTCCTCAGCAATTCCTTGAATCTTTCCCATGCCTCACTAACAGACTCATCCTCCTGCTTGAATGCCATGATTGCATTCCTACATCGTGCATTTCTCGTTGGAGGGAAATACTTCAGCAAAAAGGTTTCAGTAAGCTTGTTCCAGGTTGTGACAGATCCTGGTGGTAGATTAGTGAGCCAGGTTTTTGCAATGTCCCTTAGAGAAAAAGGGAATAACCAGATTCTCAAGGCCTCGGGTGTAACTCCTTGCAGCTTGAAATTATCACAGATCTCCAGAAAAGATTTCAAATGCAAATGTGGATCTTCTGTAGCTTGTCCCCCAAACTGCCCCAAACTCTGCAGCATTTGAAACATCACAGGTTTCAACTCAAAGTGATGTGCCTGAACTTCTGGCCTCGCAACCCCTGGATCAAACTCCAAGAACCTCGGTGTTGTATAAGTTCTGATTATCCTATCTCTTTCATCAACTGGAACCTCCAACTCAACTTCCGGCTCAGGAATTCTGTCAGCCATCTTTCTAGCTCTTTGCTTTCTTCTGTTCTTTCTAAATGTTCTCTCTATCTCTGGATCAAATAGAAATATTTCACCGATTGTTTCCTCGCTCATACACTGCTAGCGTTCCCTACAATTATAGAAAATGATTAGTTTCCTATAACTTCAGTCGACCAACTGTGTATGCAAATTCAAACAATAAAATAGCATTCAGACTCAATATCAATCACTCCCTGACAACGGCGCCAAAAACTTGTTGTTGCTAGTAGCTATTATAATTATACGCAAGTGCACGTATGTCTAAACAAGTAATACAGATCTAAGTCCAGATATCGTACCCAAGGGAGTGAAAGTGAATCGTGCACATTCTATTGCTTGTAAATTAATGGTGTTTTGTGATTTCTCCAAACTAAAATAACAAGAAAGCATATAAAATGAAACCAAACAGTGCTAAAACAATTAATACTATTTCTTCCCACGAAATAATCATAAACTAATAGACTATGGTTTTAAAATCGATTATAAAATGCACTCGGGTTATTGACTTTTGTTTATATCCTCTCCTATATGCTGAAGCATCGTTCAAGCATCAACTTCTGGTTCTTGCAACCACACTTTTTCTGTCTAGTCTATCGTCATAGCTCTAGATCTATGTTTTCTTGCTAACCTTCATATGTCTATGATAGATTTTGCCTTCAAACATACTACTTTAGAACAAGGGTTCTTGCAAGTCTTAGATTCTATACATGTCTACACTAGAAATCAAGATTTGACCACGATTCCCTCATCCTAGATCTCCTCTCGGTCTCACTAGGCGAGATCTCTACCTGCCACTGTTGTGTTTAGATAGACAAACAAAACTGAATCGAAATCAAACACCAGATTTAATACTAGAACAGCTTCAACATATATTCAAGAAGAAAAACCAGTCAATAACCCGAGCTTAAAAGGTTTAGCTCATGCTTACAAAAGATAAAAAGGAAATAACATTCAAACTCATGTTTTCAAACATCATTTATGTAGAAATATTAAAAATGAGTTGCAAAATAAAGATAAGCTATTCAAGTTTGTTGCAGAATCCACTTCTGCTTCTCACGAACTCCTCGTTCTCCTTGCTCAAAACCCTATGCCGATCCTCTCTCTGAATGTTGTATTCCCTCAATGTTGTTATTATGTCCTCTCTCTCTTTTCTCAAAATATTTCCCCTGTCCCCTTTCAGCTTCATCCAAGCCTTACACGTGGCTCCACAATCTGCCTTCCAGCTTTGACAGCTCTCCTGGGTGACACGTGTCTTGCTTTTGGGACATGATCTGAAAAGTGCTAAGATCCTGTCTGCTGTGGTGCCGAAGATTCCTCATTAGAGTTCTGGTCATGCTGCGACATCATATCAACTCTTCTTGCTCTTGTCATGCTCCAGCATAATGAAACCTGTGATACTATTCCAACAATTCATTTCGCAAAAACTTATAATTAACACAAAACGAAATAATAAACCTAAATTTAACAGACTGACCAATTAACCTATATTTTACCACTTATCCTATAAAACAAGACTATTCTAAGACATAATTAATTAAATTCAACACAAAATAATAACTCTTTAAGAGAGTTATCAAGTTCAAAGGGTTCATTCCAGTTTGGTGGCTGATCACTGCAACAGTGACAAGTAAATTTATAAAGAACCCTAAGGTTATCGAATCCAGGGGAATTGTATAGCGAAATTATCCTATGTACGAACTATGACCCTAAGATTCTTTTTTTGAGGAAACAGAAAATCAGGGTTTTATTTGGAAGATAAAGATGACAATACTTGAAATTTAAAGAGGTGTTGAAATCAAATTTAAAAGAACACAGATTCTAGGGAAGAAATCTTATTATGGATAACATGTAATAACCAATTAATTTAACAGGTGGAATACTGCAATAATGTTATATTTCCTTGGTTGGGCAAATATAACCTAGATTACTAATTAGTGACTATCTCCGCTCGGTCTCAAGGACACCAAATTAGTCAATCCGATAAGCAAATCAGTTCAATTCTACATTCTAATACATCTCATTGGACAGTATATAGTATATCATACATTCTAATATCATGCATTCTAATCCATCAATTGTGGAAGAACTCACGGGATGTGTATCGCTCAACTCTCAAGTGTCTAAGGTTTAGATGAAAGCACTCAACAACATGTATCAAGAAATTTCTACCATAGGCTTGCAAATTTTCTAATATCTCCACTGCTAGAATGTGCACACAAGTCTAGAATCAAAAAGGACTTTCAATAGGTTGTAATGTAGGCTTTTTGTGAAAGGTAGGGAAATATGGTCAAGTGACTAAAATCAATGAAGTTGTACTTCCTCAATCAATCCAAACCACCTTCTATGAACATCTACCCTTCTACTCAAATATATCAACGACACACAACTTTTCTAGCTCATTTTGAGTCTCTTATGCTCTTTACATAATTTTTTTTTCTTTTCTATTCAGAGAACTTTTTAGAATTCTAATTATTTCCTTGAGCTTCTTTTTTTTCACACATCTTTTCACCATTAAATTTTAATTTCTTATCTCCATCTCACAATCATTTCACCCCATATACCACAACTCAAGAAATGAGCGAAACCAATACTTCTTCTTAATCTCATAGACAAGATAAGAAAAAATTTATATAGGCTCAAAAGTGGCTAACTAGGGAAAATTTAATCTGAAGGGACAGTGTTTAGGGAGTCGGGCTATCAAAGATGGCCTAAGATCATTTCCTAAACTTGTGAACACTATGAAGTCTCAACAGAGAAAAGAGACAAGTTCTAGAGAAATAAAAAACCACATGTGAGTCTCACATCAAACGAAATAAGGCTCAAAATCTCACACAAGGATTTAAAATTTTCTTCCACAGTCAATTTCAAATCAGCTCCATCGGCATGCAAGTGTAAGTGTCAAATCAATCCTGTCATGCGGTATTCTACATTCATAGGCATCTAACCACAATAACAATCAATTCAAACTCAACCCTCAATCAATTCTAATCTCACAATCTCATTCGGGTTATATCAATACTCAAAAATTTTCCCCACAAAATAACATAAAACTTAAAAAAATTTAAGATGGAAAGTAGAATAAATAAAAGATAGAACGTTTCATCTCTTGTCCACACCCCCAAACTTATTTCAATCTCGAAGAGTCGAATAAGTTTTAAAATCAGACAAAAGAGGGAACGATACCTGGTAGTTGATCTCAGACTTCAACTTTTTATCCCCTCAGAGTCTTTGAATATCGCAAGACCTGAAATAGTGGCCGTTGGCACTTCGCGTCGATTGACGTAGGATGGCGTCGATCGATGTGAAGCCTTCTTGTGACCCTCTCCTCGGATCAAGTGTATCCTATCGGCCGGCTGCTCGGCGTCGATCGACGCAAAGCTGCGTCGATCGACGTCGAGCTGTAATCCAAATATTTTTTTTTTGAAAATACTGCAAAGCAACTGTTAACGAAAAAATAAAAGCAAAAAATGAAAGAAATTCGAAATAAAAATAAAAACAAAAATTGAAAAGAAAACATGTAAAAGGTTGGGTTATCTCCCAACAAGTGCTTGATTTAACGTTGCTTGATTTAACATCGCAACTCGACGATACCTTAAATCACTGCCAGGGAGGTCAGATCCAGACTCGCCGACCTTTGGCATCTACCATGTTAACCTTCCGGTCTTTGGCAACGGTGGTGAGCGCAGAAAAAGGTGGCGTAGTTGACACCTTCACTCCTCCGTTTCCTCGCTCCCACTCAATGGCAGCTGCTTCCTCCTCCTCAGATTCATCTCCTTCTTCAGTAGTGGAGATCCGATTGCACTCCGCTTTCTTCTTGCTCTTGTCGATCACAAAGGTGATCTTCTTGTCGTTTGCTCGGAGTGTGATCTCGCCGCCTCGACAGTCAATGAGAGCAGCGCTAGTGTCGAGAAAGACACACCCCGAGATCATGGGCATGTTCTCGTCCTCCTTCATCTCGTGCACCACAAAATCTGAAGAAAAAATGAGATGGCCCACGCAAATGAGCACATCCTCTAGTATACCTTTCGGGCGTGACACAGACCGGTCCGTCATCTACAGGGTGATCATCGTGGGCCTCATCTCTCCAATGTTGAGATGCATGTAGATGGAGTACGGCATTAGGTTGGTACTGGCCCCAGTATCACATAGTACTCTCTCGAACGTGTGTCCCGCAATCTCAACTGAAATAGAGAAGCATCCAGGATTGCTTCTCTTGATGGGCACCTGCTTTTGAAATAGCAGGCTGCACTCCTCGTGGATCTTCACCGTCTCGTTCTCCACGAATTGCTTCTTTCCACTCATCAATTTCTAGAGGTACTTCATGTACCCCGGGATCTTCATCAGTGCTTCGATCAGGGGGAGGTTGATGCTGACCTTCTTCAGATTCTCCACAAATCTGGAGAACTTCGAGTCCTCTTACTGCTTCACGAACTGCTGAGGGAATGATATAGGAGGGGTCGATCTTCAGACTGCTTCAGCTTTGTGCCTGGAATGGATTGCATCGATCGACGTGGCTCTATCTTCTGCGTCTATCAATGCAGAGGTGCGTCAATCGACGTGGCTCTATCTTCAGCATCGGTCAATGCGGGAGGTGCATCGATCAACGTGGATCCCTCTCCTGTGCAATTTTGCTCCTTTTTGCCTCCAGAATCATTCACAGCCGTCTCGGGACACTTGTAGCTCGTCCTGGATCTCAGAGTAATGGCATTCACTGGCTTTTCCTTTGCGGGGTTCACCTTTGTCGTACTTGGCAACTGTCCCAGCTTATGCTGACTGCTGAGAGTAGTGGCTATTTAGCTAAGTTAGGTGTCCAACATCTGAAGATGTTTCGTTATCAGTTGCATGTGGTTGGTCAACCCCTTCACTTCTGTTTCTACTTTCCCGAACTGATTGTCTGAGCTCTTGATGAATTTCTCGAGCGTCTCTTCTAGCACAAACTTCTTTCTTTCAACAATCTCTCCTCCTGTACCTACATCAAAACCAGGCGAAGGGTTTTCTGCAGCAGAAGGGTTAGAATAAGAAAAACCAGGTTGAGATCGCCCATGGTTGTAATGATACCCTTGATTGCCTCGTTAGTCATTGTGATAACCACCGCCAATGTAGTTCACTTCCATCCTGGTAGTTCCAGACGAACTGCTTGCACCCCGGTTGATGTAGTCGGCCTCCACCGGGACAATAGCCATGCTTGGCTCTACAACAGCTGCAGCTTGTGTTGTGCCCAATTATTCAATCTCCTCCCGGAGCTTTTTCACCTCAACAACCACATCAATTTCTAGCTTGGCTTCCACAGCTTTGATTGGAATCTGTCTCTCAGTTGGCCATTGGTGGCTATTCAGCGCCATGTCTGCCAGCAACCTCATACTCTCTGCACCACTCTTCTTCATCAGTATCCCACCAGGAGATGCATCAACCAACTCCTTCATGGGAGGATTCAACCCCTCATAGAAATGGCACACTTGCATCTCCAGATCAATCCCATGTCCTAGACAGAGTCGTAGAAGCTCTTTGTATCTCTTCCAGGCCTCGTAGAGTGACTCATCATACATTTCCTTTAAAGTAGTAATGACAGCTTTCCTTTTCAGCAGCAGGCTCGGTGGGAAGTAGTTTGTAAGGAACTCTGCTCGAAGCTCCTCCCATGTCCCAATTTGACTTTTATCCAACCCAGCATCAAGATCGTGCCTCGTCTCTGAGTGAGAACAAGAACAGTCTCATTCTGATTACATCTTGGGTTACTCCATTCTACTTCATAGTGTTACACACCTCAATGAATTGGTTGAGGTGGGTATATGGATCTTCTACAGCTCTCCCCGAAAACTGATTTTGTTGCGCCATCTGAATAAGGCCTTTGCGCAGCTCAAAGAAGTTGGCATAGATGCCAACTCTGAATCCAGCCTCCGCTTGATGTGGAAGAAATCGATCCAAGATTGACCTTTGCGGAACCACAATCTGCCTGTTGTTCAACTCTGCCACTCTTGCAGCTTGTTCTGCCTGAGTAGCCTGGGCTGCTTGTAGTTGTGCTCTCAGAAGCTGTACTTCATTCACAAATTGCCTCTGCTCCTCGGGAGTCATATTTTGCAGAGGTGCTTCAGGATTCTCAGCCATCTCTCGTTGTTTGTCTTTTCCTTTCTCTTTGATTTTTCTGCAGGTTACTTCAATTTCAGGGACAAAAGCCTTGAGTGTTTTACCTTTGGCTCGCGTGTTCATGCACCTGCGTAGAAAATAGGTAGATATTAGTTCGGCATCGATCGACGTGGATTCCAATTCGATCGATGAAAAAGAGTGGTCGGCATCGATTGATGCAGGTTGAGCATCGATCAACGCAGAAAAATGATCGACGTCGGTCGATGCAAGGTGGGTGTCGATCGACGCGGGATGCAAACACAAAAACTCAAACACGCACACGTACAAAAAAATAAAACTCAATCAAGCAAACCCTAGAACGAACTAGTAACAAGATAAAATCTAACAGTTCCGCGGCAACGGCGCCAATTTCATCACAGTAAAATCTACAGATTAATTACAGCAACGGTGGAAAAAAAATTTATAAAGAACCCTACAGTTATCGAAAATAGGGGAATTGTATAGCGAAATTATCCTATGTACTAACTATGATCCTAAGATACATTGTTTAAGGAAACAGAAAATCAGGGTTTGATTTGGAAGATAAAGATAACAATACTTGAAATTTAAAGAGGTGGTGAAATCAAATTTAAAAGAACACAGATTCTAGGGAAGAAATCTTATTATGGATAACATGTAATAACCAATTAATTTAACAGGTGGAATACTGCAATAATGCTATATTTCCTTGGTTGGGCAAATATAACCTAGATTACTAATTAGTGACTATCTCCGCTCGGTCTCAAGAACTCTAAATTAGTCAATCCGATAAGCAAATCGGTTCAATTCTACATTCTAATACATCTCATTGGACAGTATATAGTATATCATGCATTCCTAATCACACTAACAATATTCTTCTCTCGGTCCTTCTATCAATAGCTAGACATCTAAATTAATCGTCGCCTTTCGTTCCATGAATTAATCTAGAATTATAAAATAAACACAGGAATCATGAACCTAATTAATTAATCCTAACATGCATCAATAATAATATCAACCCTAGAACCCGCTGGGTTTTCTAGCCACTCATCGCAGATAGAAATCCAAAAGAATACATATAAAATTGCATAAACATAAAGAACTTACTAGAAAATAAAAGGGTTTCATGTTTCCCAACTCTCAAAACTCTATAAACTAAATTGTGGAAAGAAAAATATCAAAAGCTACTCAACAAGTCGAATTTTGTAGGGTATTTTTAGATGTGGATGTGTATCCTATCAAATCTGGAGCTAAAGATATGATAAAATCCAATTTTCATCAAATTCCTGCGCAAGCAGACCCGCATTGATCGACGTGGGAAGTGCATCAATCGACATGGCTCAATCTTCGGCGTCGATCAATGTGGATTCCATGTCGATCGATGTGGTCCTGTCTCGCCCCCTTCTGCGCGGTTTCACGGTTTTGGCCATAACTTTCTCTCCCGAACTCCAATTGACCCGATTCCAGTTGCGATGGAAATCTAACTCAAAGCTCTATCTATTGATATGTGCTAATAGCTCGAATTACTCTTTTGGAAGAATGCTTCACTGCTACTCTTTTACGTCACTGCTTTTGGAACGGTTTTTCCAGTGAATTCAGCCTAAAACATGTGGAAACATACCAAAACACGCATAACACCACCTAATATTGACTCATTCATAAAATATATATATAAAATCCATAAAAATACTTAAAATCGTAGAAAATAATATAGATAAATGAGTTAAATAATGAGCTTATCAGTGGCTGCATCACATGAGCTGTCACCAATGCTGCCTTCAATAGGGTGAATGCCTTTACACAATCAGTGCTGAAGTCAAACTTCCTATCCTGCTCTAACAATTTTGACAGTGGCTTGGCAATTTTCGAAAAGTCCTTAATAAACCACCCGTAAAAACCAGCATGTCCCAGAAAGTTTCTAACTGCCTTGACTGAATCAGGAACAAACATCTTATAAATCACTTCAATTTTTGCAGGGTCACCTCAATACCCTGACTTGAGATTTTGTGTCCTAGTACCACACCTTGCTGCACCATGAAACAACATTTTTCCCAGTTCAAAACTAATTGAGACTTATCACAGAGCTGCAATACTTTCTCTAAGTTTCTCAAGCAAGTGCTGAAGTCCTTCCCAAACACTGTAAAGTCGTCCATGAAGATTTCTAGCCCATTCTCAATCATCTCAGAAAAAATGGCAATCATGCAATGCTGGAAAGTTGCTGGAGCATTGCAGAGCCCGAATGGCATTCTCCTTAATGCAAATGTCCCATAAGGGCAGGTGAATGTGGTCAAGTCTTGATGCTCTGGAGCTATTGCAATCTGATGATATCCAGAAGACCCATCCAGGAAGCAATAGCATTCCTGGCCTGCCAATATATCCAGCATTTGATCTACAAAGGGCAGTGGGAAAAGATCCTTCCTGGTGGCATCATTCAATTTTGTGTAGTCTATGCAGATCCTCCACCCAGTGACTATCTTTGTGGTTATCATTTCCTGCTTCTCATTCTGTATAGCTGTCACTCCTCATTTCTTAGGCACACACTGAACTGGGCTCACCCATGAGCTGTATGAAATAGGGAAGATAATTCTTGCATCTAGCCAGTTAATTATCTCCTTTTTGACAACCTCTTTCATATTGGGATTTAACCTTCTCTGAGGTTGTATAGAATTCTTGCTCCCGTCTTCCAGCAGTATTTTGTGCATACAAACTGTGGGGCTGATTCCCTTTATATCTGAAATTGTCCATCCAATAGCATGCTTATGCCTGATATGCTCATTATTTTACTCACTTATCTATATTATTTTCTGCTATTTTATGTAGTTTTATTGAGTTTATAAATATATTCTATGCATTAGTCTATATTAGGTGGTATTATCCGCGTATTGGTGTTTTTGTAGGTTTTAGGCCTAAGTTCACGAGAAAGCCGTTCCGAAAGCATTGATGTGTAAGAGTATCAGTGACGAGTTCTTCCACAAGGAGAATTCGGGCTATTGGCACATGGCAATGGATGATGCTTTGAGTTAGCTCTCCAACGCAACTGGAATCGGGTCAATAGGAGTTCGGGAGAGGAAGTTATGGCCAAAACCGTGAGACCGCGCAGAAGGGGCGAGAGACCACGTCGATCGACGCCAATCAGCATCGATAGACGCTGAAGAGATGGCCACGTCGATCGACGCCAATCAGCCACGATCGACGCGAGTCTATTTGCTGGAGCGGAAATCTGATGAAAATCAGATTTATTCATATCTTTAGCCCTAGATTTGATAGGATACATATCCACCCCTATAAATAGCCTACTAAATTCGATTTTTCAGTACCAATTATCATATTTTCATTCTACAATTTAGTTTATAGAGTTTGGAGACTTGGGGAACACGAAACCCTTTTATTTACTTCTAAGTTCTTTATGTTTATGCAATTTAATATGTTTTCTTTTTTATTTCTATCTGCGATGAGTGGCTAGAAACCCGAGCAGGTTCTAGGGGTTGATATTATTATGGATGCATGTTAGGATTAATTAATTAGGTTCATGGTTCCTGTGTTTATTTTATAATTCTAGATTAATTCAAGGACCGAGAGGTGACGATTAATTTAGATGTCTAGCTATTGATAGAAGGATCGAGTGGTGAATATTTATAGTGGGATTAGGAATGCATGATACAATCTACACTATCCAAACAGATGTACTAGACTGTAGGAATTGAACTGATTTGCTTATCAGGTTGACTAATTTGGTGTACTTTGAGACCGAGCGGAGATAGTCACTAATTAGTAATCTAGGTTATATTTGCCAAACAAGGAAATATAGCATTATTGCAGTATTCCACCTGTTAAATTAATTGATTCCTACATGTTATCTATAATAAGATTTCTTCCCTAGAATCTGTGTTCTTTTAAATTCAATTTCAAAAACCCTTTAATTTTCTGCATTGTCATCTTTATTTTCTAAGTCAAAACCCTGATTTTGAATTCCTCAAACAATGAATTTTAGGATCATAGCTACTATATAGGATAGTTTCCCTACACAATTCCCCTGGAATCGATAACCTTAGGGTTTACAAATTTATTTGCCACTGTTTCTATAATTAATCTGTAGATTTTACAGTGATCAAATTGGCGCCATTACCGGGGAACAGTTAGATTTTATCTTATTACTAGTTCGTCCTAGGATTTGCTGGATTGAGTTTAATTTTCTGTACGTGTGCGTGTGTGAGTTTTCGTGTCTGCATTCCACGTCGATCGACGCCCCTTTGCGTCGATCGACGTCGATCACTTTGCTGCGTCGATCGATGGACACCTTACGTTGATCGATGCCAACCACTTTCTTGCATCGATCAACGTGGCAACCACATCGATCGATGCCGAACTGATATTCACCTATTTTCTTTGCAAGTGCTTGAACTCGCAAGCATTTCTAACAACTCCTGCTCAACCTCCTTTTTCAAATTGGAAGCAATAATCACAGGCAGAGTATCTGCTTCCCCCAGATACACATACTTAAGATGATTTGGTAAGGATTTAAGCACCAACTCAAGAGGGTCTTCAAGAGAAGATTTGGGTTCTTTCTGTTCCCTGCTCATAAGATCTAGATATTCAAACATAGGATTGTAGCCCCCTGACTTTTGTCCATGCTCTACCCATACTATAACATCTTCTTCTCTGACTTCATTATCATCAACTTCTCTTCCTTGGAGACTTGCATCAAACTCCTCAACTACAAACTCCAAAAGGCCTATAGTGAAGCAATTTTCTAAGTCATCAGGTAATTTCATAGTGTTATACAGGTAAAAAGTTGTCTATTCATGCACTCCTATAATTAATTCTGCCTTCTCTACATCAATTAGATTTCTTCCCGTGGCTAGGAAAGGTCTCCCTAGAATAATAGGTACCTCCCTGTCTGCTTCATAATCCAAGATAATGAAATCGGCTGGAAAGATAAACTTATCCACCCTGACCAAAACATTTTCAATCTTTCCCTCTGTATGTACAATGGATTTGTCTGCAAGCTGAAGTGTAATGGTTGTAGGTCTTGCTCCTCCTATGCCCAGCTTCTTCAAGATTGACTATGGCATCAAATTTAAACTGGCCCCTGATGTTGATTTTTCTAGCAACAAGTAAATAAATTTTTACACCCTAAGGTGGTCGATCCCACAGGGGTTGTGCAACGAAATTCCCAAAGTACTAGCCACAATTTCTAGAACATAGAAGTTTGAGGAACAATAAAAAGGGATTTTGTTTATGAATTTAAAGATAACAACCGCAAGAAATTAAAGGGTTTTGAGAACAATAAATAAAAGCACAGATCCTAGGGCAGATTATCTAATCATCAACATGCAAATATCAATCAACTCAGCAATGGGGAAAACATAGATTTTTGTGGATTTAATTCCTTGGTCGGGCAATTTAAATCCTAGATTATTAATTAGTGATTATCTCCTCTCGGTCTCAAGAACACCAAATTAATCAATCTCATAATTATCTAATTATTCCTATGTAGGTTTCTTCCTTTTGAGACAGAAAACAAACACAATTAATTCTCTCTTCCTGTTAATAATTTTCATCTCTCGATCCATCAATTATTAACTATAAACCTAGATCTCAATTCACCTCTCGGTCCTTCTTTTAATCTAGATTATAAAATTAAATCAGAGAATTAATCCATGCTTAGAGAGTTGATATCAATTAACATGCATCAGAAAAGAAATCAAAACCCTAGAACCAGTTAGGGTTCTAGCATCAAAACATGACTAGAATTAAAGCAAACATGTTATAAATTAACTTACAAATAAAGAGGTTCCTTGAATGTCTTGTAAAATCTCCAAAGCTCAATTATTCTAAGTGCAAAACTCCATAAAACCTGAGAAAAAAAAACCCCAATTTCGTGCCTAAGAGTTCATATTTATACAGGGGGAAATTAAATCTTCAAAAGGTAATGGCTTGGGAAGAAAAAATCTCCAAATTGGGCAAAAATATGTCTTTTCGGCGCGCGTGTCGATCGACGGGCTGCCTGTCGATCGACACGGCTGCAAATCACAATTTTCCAAAATTTGTCCTCTGTCTCGATCGACGGGGGCCCTGTCGATCGAGACAGAAACCTCTATGTAGCCCGAGATTCCTTCCGTCGACTCCTTCTGAGCAGTCTCACGGTTTTGGCCATAACTTCTGCTCCCAAACTCGGATTGACCCGATTCCAGTTGCGTTGGAAAGCTAACTCAAAGATCTTTCTATTTCAATACTCCATTAGGCTCGTGTGGAAGAATTTGTGGCTATTTCTTTGAACATCATCTGCTTTGGGTACGGGTTTCCAATGAATTCGGCCTAAAACCTGCAAAATCTTACCATGACAAGCATAACACCCTCTAAAATAGTCTCATGCACAGAAATAAGTAAAATTATAATAAAATGCACTTGAAATAATGGAGAAAAATATAGATAAGTGAGTATAAATGTGAGCTTATGAAACCCCCCAAACTTGAATACTTGATTGTCTTCAATCAAAGAAAAGAAAGAAAAGAAATCTCAAGTAGTTGAAAGTGCAATGCCTCACAAGATCATCACAATCAAAGATCGTCAATCCAAATCACACAAGCAGTTTGAAAGTGATAAGAAATCCATCAACTTCGGAAGACTAGCAAGGAAGTGTATCGCTCAATCACACAAGTGTTTGGGTTTCAATGAGAGCACTCACAACATGTATGAAGAAAATTCTACCATAGGCTTGCAAAAGTTCTAAAATCTCCACTTCTCAAATGTGCGCACAAATCAAGAATAAAAAAGGACTTTTGATAAGTTTGTAATGTAGGCTGATAACTCTCATAAAGAGTTATCTTTTGATTTCTTCTTATAAACATTAGGTGTTGTTTTGAATAAGATTGTTATTAATCAGAGCCCTTTTTTGTTGTTTTTACATCTTTGTAATTATGGCAAGTTATTTTAGCTAATGCAAGTGTTAATAAGTTTTTGCAAGCTTTTTGGTGAAGTTTTGATTAGGTTCAGAATGATAGAGCCTCCCTGCCGCATGTTGGCCAGAGGTTATGCTCGAGCATGGGAAATGCAAAATGGACAGAAGGAATAAGATCTTCTCACTCCGGGACCACTTGAAGACAAGACTAACGTCCCTTTTTGATCTTGTTTGCTGGGAGGACAGGTGACACATTTGAAGCCAAACTCTTGTCTGGAAGGAACAATGACACTTATCCACGTGGAAGGATCCTGGAAATGGAAGGAAGATCAATGGTGTTGCAAGAAGATTCGAAAATATCAAGAAAAGAAAAAAACACTTTTGGGAGAGGACATCGAATAACATTATTCAGAACACACACGCAGAGCAAACACACGAACGGAGGGAGATCGAGTAACAAGCTTGGATGAGAAGCCATTGAAGATAGAGAGATCATCATCGATAGTTTGATTTTAGATTTTTGAGTTGTATATGATGATGAATGCTTTTCTATCTTACTTTCTTCTCTTCGCAAGAATGAGCTAATTTCATTTAACACTTGGGTTGTGGAGCAAGTCACTTAAGCTTGATTATATGTTAGAAACATGTTTTGTATGCCTGATCTTGTCTTTGATCTTGTTTACACTTGTTTCTTGAGCACGACAGTGGTGAGAAATCCATCACCTATGGAGACCGAAAGGTGAAATAGGCGAGGAGATCTAGACAATTGTATTAATCCCATAGACATATGAGAAAATGCAACTTAAGAGAACTGGATTTATTAATGTCTTCACTTGAATATTGTGGTAGGCATAGACATATGAGGCCCGGTAGGACAGTGTAGATCTAGTAGAACGACAGTTTGCTAGGCAGATTAAGATAATTTCTAAGGTTCAGACGCATGCGAGGCAGAAGCTCTAGCATATAAGAAAGTATATGGGAATCGTATTCCATGACCCGAGTGTGCCGTTTTCATTATTTGTGAACCAGTCCATATGCTATATGTTTATTCTGTGGAACAAGGAAATATTATTGATTTTAGTCTTGTTTGGAATTATAGTTTATGCATATTTATGTTTTGAGTAGAAGTTAGTCACAAACCTCCCTTTGTTTACAAGCAATCCTTAGTGCACGATTTAAAACTCACTCCCTTGGGTACGATATCTTGTCTCACTTGACTATATTACTTGTAGATTGCGTATACTTGCACATAGGTTCTATAGGTACACTATAGCAAACAACAAGTTTTTGGCGCCGTTGTCGGGGAGTGACTGAAATTAAATCTAAATGCTTTTGAATTGCTTGATTATTATAGTATATCACCTGATCTAAGTGCTTTTGGACACTAATCATTTCCGCAATGCAGGAGGATCAGTAGTTTATGAGTGAGAAGATTGTACGAGAATTATTTCCATTTGATCCAAAAATTAAGAGAACTTTCAAGAAAAATATGAGGAAACAGAAGATTGAGAAAATGGCTGAAGAAAATCCGGAAAGGATTATTGATGAAAAGGACAAAGTGATCAGGACATGTATGGCACCAAAATTCACTAATTTTGATCCAGGGGTGGTAAGACCTGAGGTGCAGGCACAGCATTTTGAGTTGAAACCGGTCATGTTTCAGATGTTGCAAAGTTTGGGGCAGTTCAGTGGACAAGCTACAGAGGATCCACATCTACATCTGAGATCTTTTCTGGAGATTTGTGATAACTTCAAACTGCAAGGAGTAACACCTGAAGCTCTGAGGATACGCTTATTTCCTTTCTCTTTAAGGGATAGTGCTATGACTTGGCTCACAAATCTGACACCTGGATCTGTGACAACTTGGAATGAGCTAGCAGAGACTTTCTTGATGAAGTATTTCCCTCCTACCAGGAATGCCAGGTGCAGAAATGCAATCATGTCTTTTAGGCAAGATGATGAATCTGTGAGTGAGGCATGGGAAATATATAAAGAATTGTTAAGAAGGTGTCCATATCATGGCATACCCTATGGTAATCAGATAGAGATCTTTTACACTGGGAATTCAAGAATGATGATTGATGCCACTGCATGAGGATCCCTGTTAGATAAAACATATAATGAAGCATTTGAAATCTTGGATAAAGTGGCTGCAAACAACTATCTGTGGGCCAATTCCAGGGCAGCAACTATTACTACTCCGAAAGCTGCAGAGGTTCTAGAAATAGATCCTATGAAGTCCCTTACTGCACAGATGGAAGCCTTAGGATCAACCATGAAGAGCATTGAGAAAAACACCAGTCAGGTCATGCTACCTCCCATGTCAACAGAGTCTGCACTGGTTTTAAGTTGCATCTACTGTGGAGAAGGTCATCAGTTTGAGGAATGCCCTTCAAATCCGACATTTGTTTGTTACATGGGAAAGAGACATCAACAGTACCAGGGAAACAATAACCCTTATTCTAATACTTACAATGCAGGATGGAGGAACCATCCCTATTTCTCATGGTCTGGGCAAGGACACCAAAATGCTGCAGCACGGGAACAGCATAACAATTTTAACAAAGGTGGTTACAACCAACAGCAGAGTAGCCAGCCGCAAGGTAACCAACAGCCAAGCTTGGAGGCACCACCTCAGAAGCCTGAGAAAACCATGGAGGAAATGATGAAAGAGTTCATGGCTAAGAATGAGGTGAGGCTGAAAAGTCAGGATGCTTTAATACAAAGTCAAGCCTCTTCTCTGAGAAATTTGGAGGTTCAAATAGGCCAGTTAGCCAATGATATTAGGAACAGACCACAGGGAAGTTTACCTAGCAAAACAGAGAATCCCAGAGGGGGAAATGAGCAGTGTAAGGTGGTGACCTTGAGGAGTAGAAAGCAGATTGAAGAGAGGCCAACTGAAGTACAACAGAAAGAGGTGGAATCACTTGCAAAAGAGGATCAGGCTGGAGCCAAAATACAAAGAGAAGAGAAAGCTCCTACTAAGGAGGCTTATCCCTCAGTCAATGATGAGTTGATAACTCATGCAAAAAAAACTGAAATCCCTGAGGGAAATGTGTTTAATAGCAAGAAGAAATCTGTGGAAGATGACTATAATCCATCTCAGCCACCTTTCCCTGTCAGATTCAAGAAACAGAAGGAAGAGGAACAATTCAAGAAGTTTTTGGACATGCTCAAACAAATCCACATCAATGTACCTTTGGTGGAAGCATTGGAGAAAATGTCTACCTATGTTAAATTTCTGAAGCACATTCTCACTAAAAAGAAAAGGTTGAAGGAGTTTGAGACTGTATCTTTGTTTGAGGAACTTAGTGGACCCTTGAGAAGGCATATCCCAGCAAAGCTAAAGGATCCAGGGAGTTTTACCATCCCCTGTTCAATTGGAGGAAGGGATGTAGGAAGAGCACTCTGTGATCTTGGAGCCAGTGTGAATATAATGCCATTGTCAATCTTCAAGAAGCTGGGCATAGGAGGAGCAAGATCGACAACTATTACTTTAAAACTTGCGGACAGGACAACTGTGCATCCAGAAGGAAAGATTGAAGATGTGCTGGTTAGGGTGGATAAGTTTATCATCCTGCAAACTTTATTATTCTGGATTATGAAGCTGACAGAGAAGTACCCATTATTCTGGGGAGACCCTTTTTAGCCACAGGCAGAACACTGATTGATGTGAAAAAAGGAGAGTTGATCATGAGGGTTCATGAAGAACAGGCCACTTTTAACCTGTATAACACTATGAAGTTGCCAGATGAATCAGAAAATTGCTTTACAATTTGAATCTTGGAATCAGTAATAGAGGAGCATATTGTAGATCTGCAACATGAAGAATATGAGAATGAAGAAGTATCTGAAGAAAATGTTGTAGCATGGGTAGAGCATGGTACAAAATTTGGGGGGTACAAACCTTACTTCGAGTCATTGGATCTTATGAGCGGGGAACAAAAGGAACCAAAGTCTTCCCTTGAAGAACCTCCTGAACTAGTACTCAAGCCTCTGCCCAATCATCTGAAATATGTGTATTTGGGGGAAGCAGAAACTCTACCTGCGATAATTGCCTCGAATTTGAAGGAGGTGGATGAACAGAAGTTGATGCATATGCTCAGGAAGCACAAACAAGCAATTGGGTGGACCATATCAGATATTAAGGGAATAAGCCCTACCATTTGTATGCATAAGATATTGCTAGAGGATGGTAGTAAGAATTCAGTACAGCCACAGAGGAGGCTCAATCCGAACATGAAGAAGGTTGTAAAGAAAGATATAATCAAATGGTTGGATGCAGGAATCATATTTCAGACAGCTCTTGGGTGAGTCCAGTGCAGTGTGTACCTAAGAAATGAGGAGTTACTGTTGTGCAGAATGAGAAGAAAGAAATGATAGCTACAAGGACAGTCTCTGGGTGGAGGATTTGTATAGACTACCGGAAGTTAAATGATGCCACCAGAAAGGATCACTTACCACTACCATTTGTAGATCAAATGCTGGACAGATTGGCTGGTCAAGATTATTACTATTTCTTAGATGGGTATTCCGGTTACTATCAGATAGCAATAGCCCCAGAGCATCAGAGCATGACCACCTTCACCGGCCCTTATGGAACATTTGCATTTAGAAGGATGACATTCGGCCTTTGCAATGCTCCAGCAACTTTCCAGCGTTGCATGATCTCAATTTTTTCTGAAATGATTGAGAATGGGTTAGAGGTGTTCATGGATGACTTCTCAGTTTTTGGGAAAGACTTTAACACTTGTCTAGGAAATCTAGAAAAGGTTTTGCAACTTTGTAAGAAGTCACAGCTGGTCTTAAATTGGGAAAAGTGCTGCTTCATGGTTCAGCAGGGGGTAGTTCTAGGGCATAAAATTTCAAACAAAGGAATTGAAGTTGATCCTGCAAAAAATCAAAGTTATTGAGAAGATGCCAATTCCAAGCTCAGTGAAAGCAGTTACAAGTTTTCTTGGCCATGCTAGTTTTTATAGACGATTTTTCAAGGATTTTTCCAAGATAGCCAAGCCACTTTCAGAACTGCTAGAACAAGACAGGAAGTTCGATTTCACTAGTGAATGTATGACAACATTTACTAAATTGAAAGTTTCACTTGTCACAGCTCCTGTAATGCAACCACCTAGTTGGGACGAACCTTTTGAGCTAATGTGTGATGCAAGTAACTACGCAGTGGGAGCAGTGTTAGGACAGAGAAAGGATAAAATTTTCAGATCTATCTATTATGCAAGTAAGACAATGGATGGGGCACAGAGGAACTACACTACTACAGAAAAGGAACTATTAGCAGTAGTGTTTGCTTTTGATAAGTTCAGATCCTATCTGGTTGGAGCTAAGGTGATTGTGTTTATAGATCACTCTGCAATCAAATTCTTAATGACTAAGAAAGATGCAAAGCCAAGGCTCATCAGATGGATACTTCTTCTGCAAGAGTTTGATCTAGAAATCAATGATAGGAAATGAACAGAAAATCAAGTTGCTGATCATCTATCGAGGTTAGAAAACCCATTCGGAGTGGATGACACAATCCAGATCAATGATGATTTTCTAGATGAATAACTCATGGCATGCAAGGAAGAAACACCTTGGTATGCAGATTTTGCAAATTACCTTGCAACTGGCAGAAAACCATATGGGCTGCATGGAAAGCAATTGAAGCGGTTCCTACATGATGCCAAGTTCTATTATTGGGATGATCCAACTTTGTATAGGTTGGGTCCTGATCAGATTTTTAGGAGATGTGTACCAGACTACAAAATTCCATATGTTTTGAGTGAATGTCATGCTTCAGCATATGGAGGGCATTTTGGTGGACAGAAGACAGCAGCTAAAGTGTTGCAGTCAGGATTTTATTGGCCAGGAATCTTTAAGGATGCATTTGAGTTTGTTAAGAACCGTGACAGATGCCAAAGAGTGGGAAATCTACCAGCCAAGAATGCTATGCCTCTGAATAATATTGTGGAAGTAGAAATATTTGATGTGTGGGGAATGGACTTCATGGGGCCATTCCCATCCTCTTTTGGGAATGAGTACATTTTATTGGTTGTTGACTATGTGTCTAGATGGGTGGAAGCTTGTGCTTGTTCTCATAATGATGCTGCTACAGTCATAAAATTTTTGCATAAGAATATCTTCACACGGTTTGGAACTCCAAGGGCAATAATAAGTTATGAAGGTACACATTTTATCAATATGAGCTTATCTGCTTTGCTAGACAAATACAACATTAATCACAAGGTTTCAACTGTGTATCACCCACAGACCAATGGGTTGGCTGAGCTGTCAAACAAAGAGGTGAAAAGTGTGCTAGAAAAAGTGGTGAATACTACAAGGAAGGACTGATCAAAATATTTGGATGACTCTTTATGGGCTTATAGAACAGCCTACAAGACACATTTGGGGATGTCTCCTTACAGACTTTTTTTTGGGAAAGCCTACCATTTTCCTTTGCAGATGGAGCACAAAGCATATTGGGCCACTAGGAAGCTTAATTTTGATCCTAAAGCAAGTGGCGAAAAGAGAATATTGCTGCTTAATGAACTTGAAGAACTCAGGCTGCAAAGTTATGAAAATGCCAAGATTTACAAGGACAAAGTAAAAATATGGCATGACAGCAAGACTGCAGATAGAAAGTTGGAAGAGGGACAGCAAGTCCTACTTTTTTTAATGCCAGATTGAGGTTGTTTCCTGGCAAGCTTAAGTCTCGGTGGTCAGGACCGTTCACTTTGGATAAAGTCTATCCTCATGGAGTCGTGGGAACTCAAGGATGAAAGCTCAGGAAGTACTTTCAAGGTTAATGGACAGAGGGTGAAACATTATCATGGAGGAATCTGGGAGAAAGCCAAGGTTTCCACCCAAGTACACGAGCCTTAAAGATCGAGGTATCCTAAGCTATCATAAGGATAGATGAAACATGTGGTGATAGCTTAGGATGTTTATTTTAAATTCTGCATTTTATTTTTCTGCCTGGTTAATTAGATTTGTTTTGATTAAGTCTCTGAAAATTGAATGCTACAACCTGTGAGTAGCATAAGCATGCGGTAGAATAGATTTTAATTAAATTAAATTAAGAGTTCCTTTAATGTTTTAATTATGCCGAGTCTATTATTCATATTAAAAAAACAAGGGAAAGAAATTTCAGGATGGTAAGTGGGGTTAAAAATAGTGCTACGGGAGGCGTGGCTGGCATATAGCCATTGAGAGGAGAGAGAGCGGTGACGTCAGTTATCCCTACCCCTAGGAATGACGGTTTTGGTAACTCTCTTTTAAATTTTTGAAAGGAAAGAATGTGTCTAATAAGTGGAAGTCGAAAAGTTTCCTTATTTCTCATGCCAGTTAATGCTTAAAGTAGGTGTATATATATATTGTACATAATGTGAAGATCGAATAAAACCACCTCCTTCTTTAGCATTCAGGCAGGAAAAGTTGGTCAAATTTTGTGGTGTAAATCAGAGTGTTGTCGCGAAGCAGGTGCGAACTCCTCTCTCCCATTCTATCTCTTGTTCAAATCTTTGTGGGCATGATTCATAAACTCGTGAATTTCAGTTTCTGCATGAAGAATTTTGTTTTGGTTTATGTTGATCAGTGCGAGTCACATGCAGTGGTTCAGACAAGGAAGTTCTGACAGTCTTTATGCTAGGGATTTCAATATGTTTTATTGTCTATTATCTTTGGTTCTTTTTCCTTGTGATTAATGATGAAAGAACTTAAAAGTTAGGGGAGGGTAGATAATTATGTGCTGGAAATTTTAAACTGTCGAATGTGAGAAAATTTTTCAACAACATGCCTTGTTGCAGCAGATGAGTTTACTATGAACTTAACTTCTGTGCAGATCCGAATATGAGAACCAAGCAAAGTGGCAAAAAGCAACTGAGAATGGATATTGAATCTCCTAAGGATATCCCAGAGAAAGCCAGCCCAGTTTCACCAAAACCAAAGCCTAAGCCGAAGACCAAGAAGCCACAACCTGCCCAGGGGTTGAGAAGATTGAGCAGGGCCGCCATTTCAATCATGGCCCAGAGGAATACCAAGCTACCTCCCACAAGTGCGGAAAACCCAGTGGAGAACCTGGATGAACCCACAAAGAAGCCTAGAACTGCAAGCATAAAGCCCAGGAAGGGAAATTTGATGGATTTAGTTGAAGCTGCTACTTCTAAGTCTGAGCCCAAGCATTTAGAAGAGGCTGACGAGAAGAGAGATATCGCTCAGTGAACATGCACAATCAGAGAGAGCAAATTTGAGTAATGAGGAGACCGCAAAAGGCCAGTCTGACGAGCCCGAAATTGATCAAGAACCTGAACAATTTGAAGAAGCGGATGAGAGTGATGAGGAGACCGCAAAAGGCCAGTCTGAAGAGCCGGAGACAGAGCTTGAATCGGAGAATCGAGAGAACGCGGATGCTGAACAAGAACATGTTGAGGAGAAACACCCTTCTGTTACAGAAGGAGATGAATCACAAGCTAAGGATAACAAAGAGAAAGGGGAGGATGCTCCTGAAAATAAGGAGGAGTCAGCTAAGGCTGATGTTATAGCATCCGAAGAGCCTAAAATCAAAACTGATAAACAACCAGAGATTGTTAAAAGAGATGTTACTGAGTCGAAAAAAGGCACAAGAGGCCAGAAAAGAAAGCAAGCTGATACTGTGCAAGAGAGCTGGCGTTCCTTTCCATCCTGAAGAGCCAAGAAGCATTGCTAAGAGCTATTTCAACATCTCATATCTGACGAAAAGGCATGCCCATGCGCAAGCCAGAGCTCAACGCGAGAAACCTGCTGAAGATGGTGAAGCATTGGAGAATTTGCAGAGCGAGCTGCTGGCAATCAAAAAGAAGCAGGCTAAGCTGTTGAAGAAATTCAAGCTCATGCACAAGGTGATGTTGAAGGTCAAGTCCCAGATTGCCAAGCTGCTGAAGAAGAAGGGTCACCGTCTGAAAGAGAAGAAGGTTGCTGGAGGTTATGCATGACGAACAGGGTCTTTTCTGAACTTATTTAGTTTGTGCAAAAACAATTTCCTATTTAGTTTATGTTTATGACTGTTCTTTGTTTTGGGTGTTTAGATTTTGTTGGTCCGTATTTGAACTTCATGCTCGTTTCATGTTAAAGCATGAAGTTCGTTTAGATTGTTTTAATAATAGTTTTAAGTCTAGTAGTTATATCTCCTCTGGCCTTGTGATGTTTCAATTTTTATCATTCGTTCCTGTGCATGATGGGTAATAATCTTGGTTGTTGAGAATTAATCCACATTCACTTTCGATGTTTAGTTTTGTACGTGAGAATCTGGTTTGCGAAACAAAGTTCTCACTTGCCTTTGTTTTGGAAAAACCTGATATGCTAGATATGTGCTTGAGCTTAGCTGGTACTACATCATGAATTTCTGATTGTGATGTGTCACCTACCCTTAGTTTAATCTTGGTCAAAACGAAATAGGAATAAACTTTACACTTAGAAATGATTAAGGCCATTGCTTGATCTTTTCGCCTTCAGATGTTTCTTGGCTTTAATAGAATATCCCTTTGCACCTAGATCTTGAGCTTGAGCCTTTTTGTTGGTTACACCTACTTATTGTTAGCCGAATCCCACATACGTCCAAGTCTAGAGGATTGTCCTGACTTAGTTCTCCTTTAACATTGAGGACAATGTTAATTTCAAAGTTTGGGGGGAGTACCACTTCTATTCGAAGTGTTCTTTTTGTAGCCTACCTTATAAAAGAATGAAAATGATGAAAGAATAAGCAAGTATTGTGCCTGGAAAAAAAAAAGAGATGAATATACAAAATAAGGTTGATATTTACAGGGTGTGTCAACCTAGTCGTTTGATATAGCAATGTGCTGAAAAAATAAAAAGAGACACTACTACAAAAAAGGGTTATCCCAACAGGGTTGCCTATCACTAAATAATAACTATTGTGACATATATTGCTATGCTGACACTACTACATACTGTTGTCCCAAGTATTGTCACTATAGAATTGAGTCTTATAACAACAGTAATAGTGTCAGGATAATCAACATATTATGACATATTTTGGTGTTGGGAAAATGAATCTAAGATGATAATATTTGTTGTTGTTAAAAATCTTTATTTCACAGTTTCTCATGTGGGGAAATGAATCTAAGATAACAATCTATAATATGAGTAAAAAGTTTTTAAATAACAAACTTCAGTGTCACTAAAAGTATTTTTGGTGACAATCTTTACTGTGATTAAATACATTTATGCTCACACTATGTATTGAGGTTATTAATATATTTAAATATGATTATTATAATGTCAAGAAAAATAAATTTTAATGACACCACATATTGTATTATAAACACAAAAAGTAATTTTTACTTGAAATTCGAACTTTACCCAAATTAACAAAATAACAATTTATGCTAAAAGACTTTTCAAATATAACATAGAAATGATAAAAAAGTTAAATACCCATAAATCCGCTTCATAGAGTATGCAATTACAATGAATAATTGTTCAGCAAACAAAAAAATATTGAATCCAGTCATTCTAAACATTAAAAAAAAAGAAAAAGAAAAAATCAAACAGCATTTCCAAAAGTTTAACAAAATGAATGTCATAATCCAAAAGTACTACCAAACCGAATGAACAAAGTATCTTCATCATTCCACCATGTAAATTGAAATCTGTAAAAGAATATAGTAAACTTATCAATGCACAATAATTGATATTCAAAATGAGAAATTCAGTTTGATTAAACTTAAAATAATGAAAGCTTTCGTACCAAATGTTTAGGCCAAGCAATATTTACACCAAGTGCATCTTGAATAGTCTCTAATGGATAAACCAATCGAATCAATTCCTCATTGCCATCAATTACAACTTTCACTTCTACTTCAAACCATTTTGACCCCAATGGAGACCCGTGAACAATAGCTAACGGATCGAGACTACGAATATATCCTCTTGCTACATTCTTGTTTGCATCAACAAAGCTCTTGAGGAGAACCTCAGCCCCTACCTGATGAAACGATAATGAGTTAATATAAATCACATTAAAGTAAAAAAATTTATACCAGAATCTAACCAAAGTACTTACACATTCAAATTAATTATAAAATCTAATCCTATTATGACTATTATACAACTATGTCTTATAAGTTCTTTACACTCTTTACGTAATTATATCACACAAATAAAAGATATGACAATAACCAAATTCAAGTGGAAGAAACTAAATATGTGGGCATAATATGTTACAAATTCTAATAAGAAAATAATGGAAGCAAATCAATTTGTACATTAACAAATTAAATAATCTTACCCAAAATTCGTTAGAACTGTTCGCAGTTCGAGTCGAAATAACATCATTGTATCTGTTAGATGTATTTCCTGAACTTTCTAACGGTTCACTGTTACCACGACATTCTGACATTTGAGCTTGCAATAGAGCGATAGTTGCAGCTTGTGCTTCAAGTTGTTCTTCCAGGGTCTTAAGTCGTCTTTGTTGTAGAACGTTATCACGAACTAGCTTGCTGCGACTCACAATCTTGGACCAGTTATCATTTGGGTACACACCGTCACCATACAGCCTCACATATCCGGATTTATCTTTGCCCATGACTTGAGAAAAAAACATCATTTCTACTAACAACATCTTCATAATCTGATGGAAGCTCATTCAATTTTTCTTTCATAGCACCCTATATAAAATTCATATTACTAATTCAAAGGCAACAAAGAGCTAACCAACTTTTCAGAACTAACTGATAAACACTCATTCTGTGCATTTTATTGATATATTTATGCTTAGATTATACTTCAGATTGAGCCATTATGTGATCTTTTCATGAGTTATTCTTATTCTTTAAGGAAATATTACGTTTGGTTCGTTTGATGTTGTTTTGCACAGATTCTATGCGTTTCTGAGGATTAAATGAGATAATTGAACAAGCATTTCCAGAGTTGATTCATGTTGGCATGCACTGAGGAGAAAAAGATAGAATTTATTCAAATGGCTCGTGAAAAGGATGCTTCGACACACAACCGGCGATTGCCTTGCA
>JAPKLW010000878.1:124649-154295 GCA_026898455.1 Plectranthus barbatus
GGCTCGTGAAAAGGATGCTTCGACACACAACCGGCGATTGCCTTGCATGGCCGGCGAGTCACCTTCACGTCCGGCGTTCGAACCTCCTGGCCGGCGATTGCACCTCCAAGCCGGCGAGCTGCCTCCTCAGCCGGCGACCCACCCTTCTCAACCGGCGATCAAAGCTCCAAACCGGCGATCAGCCCTGCCAAACCGACGACCGCGTCTCCTCCTTTCGAAACAGAACCGACGTTCGCCCTCTCCATGCCCGCGATCGCCGGTCGTGATTTCCCAGCTCGTGTGTTCCGAAATTTTACGTAAACTTTCGTATCTTTCTCCCCAAGTCAGATATTTTATCCCATATCTTTTGGAATCAAAACCCTCACTTATAAATATGAGATCAAAAAGCTAAGAAGGCTCCTCCCCACTTCGTACGTTGCTCCACAACTCTTATTTTCAGAATTCCTACGTTCCCAATTTATTTCTAAGGCTAGAGAGAGAGTTTTCTACAGAAATTCATGGGGAACTTGAAGAGCATGAAAAGAATTGAAGATTGAAGACTACAGGGTTTTTAATTTCCTTTTTCTGTTCTATGACTCTTCATCTCTTTGTTTTTCTAGGATTTAGCATGTCTGGCTAAATTCCTTTTTGGATTCTAGGGTTTTGAAACTTTGTATTTATTCATTCAACATTTTATGCAAATTTAATGTTCCTTTTCCTTTGATGTTCTGATTTAATTTGGATTTTCAGTAATTGCATTAACTGATCATTAATTGCGATTTGAATTGATAGTTTTTGAACCGAGAGGTCTAGGTTGTCAATTAAGACGCAAATTTATCAGATTTATTAGAACAATTATCCGAGAGGAATTTGAACTTTTAAAGGGTTTTAAATCCAAGGTTTTTATCAAGAGTAAAATTCCTTTTGCGCATCCGGTAGGAGTCATTAGGTATTTTATTTCCATGTTATGGTTTAGCATCCGAGAGGGTCGCCTGATAACATTTTCGCGATTGCTCACATCATTGGAAATTAAATTGGGATTGAATTGCATGAAAACGTTGTTTGTTTAATATTCAAAGTGGATTACCCTGGAATCCTATTTTCTCATTGTTTTCTAAAATCTTTAATTAAATCTTTTTATTTTATTTCTGCTTTTAAATCAGTCTTTTAGATAAAACCAAAACTTCTTTATGATTCGCCTAGATAGTAGTAAAATATCTATGTTTTAGTGCTTAGTTGTGTTTCGAGCCTGCAGTCCTTGAGTTCGATAAATTATTACTTGCCCTCTGCAGTGGTCTGTACACTTGCAGAATAGCGTGTTGAAAAATACGCTATCACTAACCATCTAAAAGAATAATAAAAAATAAGAATTTTGAGAACTAACCAACTTTTCAGCCACGACACTATTCGATGGTGTTCCATCAGAACGACTATATACTTTGCCAAAGATTTCTACTCTAGTTGGAGAGCGCCCATAATCCTTTGTCTGAGAATTAGGATTCTAATATTTGTGAACCATGTTATATGGAAAGCTTGAATAACAACTACTTATATAGACAAAAATAATACCAGTTGATTTCGAACATCTGCAAAAGATGTCTTCCCAGTAGTGTGGTTCATCTTCTTGATTTTTCTAGCTTCCTTGCAATGTTTTCTTACACCCTGAACAAATTAAATTTGGTTACTAATTTAATAATAATTTAGAGAAATAAGATGGTGTAATAATATCACCTTTGCATCATCGGTTCCCAGTATTTCCAGAGCTCATTCCACTAATCTTCTTTATCTCTTTCATCCTTGTTATTTTTTGCTTCACTAACTGGTAAAGACATATCATAATATTTTGACTTCAATTCTGCCTTCCAAGTCCTCCATTTTTTACCAATGAAACGTAAAGTCCATTTCACAAGTTCATCAGGCAACTCAAATCTTTGCTAGAATCAATTACAAAAATATTAAGTAATTACAATTTATTGACATATATTGAGAGTTACAAAGCAAAGACAGAACTTACATTGATAACTTCCAATATATCTTTCTCATACACGCTTTCAACTTCACTCCATGCATCTTTCACAAGAGGACAATATGTTCCATTTTCTATATATTTTTAATTAGTTGACATTTACTATTTGGATGTTATTTTAATTATACTGACAATCAACGTTTCTATTTATGTAACCTTATTATCAAAATGTAATAATTATTCATAATTTTTAAACACTTATATTTTTTAAAAAATTTTATTTGGATGTTGAATTATTAAAAAAAATGTATTTGGACCACAATCACACTAAAGTTCGTCGATATTTCTTTAAATTGACAATACTACTACCTACTTTAGCAAATAAATTATATTTTGCCTCTCTTACCCAGATTTTCTATTTTAGAAGAGTACTGAAAATTTTAATTTTTTTTCTCTGAGAAATAGTTGGTGAATTAATGACACATTTATTTTTTAATATATTACATAATAACTTTAATAAAAACTCACATTATGAAACAAAGTCAGAATGAGAAGGAAAGTACATGATATAATGAAAACATAAAAAATTAATCTAGTAGTATAATTTATTTATAAAGAGCATCTTAAAAAAGTATAAATTATTTATAAAGAGTAATAATCTGATGGTTCAATAAATAAAAAATAATTAAGTAAAAATGTACTATAAAATAACAACAAATATAAAGAGGTCATATTTATTTATTTATTTTATTATTTTTTTAAGTAAAGAAAGTGATCACACTACTAGAAATTTAGTCTGTTGTGACACCTTTTTAATGACATGGCTCCAAATTTGTAATTATACTCTATATATTACAACAGGTGTCATAAAAAACTGGTGTTACATAATTAATAAATAAGATAAATTAATTTTCAAAATAATATTAATCTTTATAAATATATTAGCCAACAGGAGATGTATGGTGTCAAGAAAACTATCTCTTTAATGAATAAGACTTAGCGGGGAGAAATTTTTACTTTCCCTCCTAATTTATAGATGACAAGATTTGGTGTGAGTAAAAGATTTTATGCAAATTTAAAAAATAAATAAAAATTAAAAAAACTTATTTTAATCCCAAATCTAAACGTGAGTCGATGAATGTCGTAACTCAGTTGCCATTTGATAAAGAGAACAAGAATTTCATAGTCTCCCCGATGCAGCAATTTCAGTCACCATTGACGATCTTGGAGAACGACTATTTCATCTTTTCAACAATCTTTGAAAGAAAACCAGTAAGAATTGTGAATCCTTCCCAATTTTATTTCTCAATCATCAACCCTAGAATTTCATCGTGTCCTGAAAATTAATTACTTTCTCCTATTTTACTGTGGCAGTAAGAATCATAGATAGCATAAAGATTACTGTGAGGTACGTACTTGATATCGTCCACTTCTGGTTAAGGGTTTACTTAGGAAAACTTTCTCCATTTTACTGGCTTCGCAGGGTTTTGCTTTGTCACGGTGGATTGTTTGTTGTTGCTCATTGATTGTCTGTCCTTGAGCTCTTTTGAATTGTTGAACGGGAATACAGGTCTCACAATTGAAGAGCTCTATTCTATCTTCTTTTAAGACTTTTCTCAAACAGTTGCTGGGCAAACCTTCAGGTACGCCTTGTATTTGTTTTGTTTGCTTTTTGGAGGTTCTCTTTAAGGAACTTGTTATTTACTTCTCTCATTTCACATGTGCACTCTATTGTATCTAATTTTCTATGGACGTAAATTAGTTTTAGTTAGTTTTATTAATTCAAATTCAAATAAATGCTGTTTAAATCTCATCATTTTTTACCAATTACATGCTTATTGGGAAAAAATAAATTGAACAAATGACTAAAGACAAGGATAACAATATAGTTGCCCCGTGAGTTGTGATGTTGTTCTGTACTGTTAACCCTTTATGGCATGTCAACTGAAATTCTATCTAATGAGGGATAAAATTTTATGGACTTCCTGTTAATTCTTTCATATAAAAGGATTTTTCTTATTCTAGTTTTTCTTCTGCACATGTAATGATATTTACTATTGCAGGCGTTGTTAGAAGAATTAATTCTAGCACCGATTTGATTGTTCAAAGAGTTGAATAGCTTGAGACCGACAAAAGAAATCACGTGATGGACCTCCTCAACGCACAGAGAGAAAATAGTGTTCAGGACAAGGTAAGGATTGCTAAATTGAATGGTTCAAGAGGATTTATCTTTCTACATTTTTTTACCAGAGGGTGAGGGATGTGATATATGAATAAAACTGCTGAATTGAGTGGTACAAGAGGGTTTATATGGAAAAGTTGATTCAGTCGTATTGATATTCTATGTGTTCAGGGGAAAGGGTGCCATAGGTTGCAATATCTGATAGAAGTTTCATATGTGCATTTGCATTCTCCCATTAATATTTTTTTCCTTGAGTGGCTCTAGAGAATTTATATTTTAATTTTGGTCTACTTTTAAGTTCGATTGTATTGATGTTCTCTAAGTTGAGGGGGATTACCACTCCCTTTTATCTGATAGAAGTATTTTTATATATGCATTTTTTGTTGGATTAATGGCTTTCCTGCGACTTCCATTCATGGTGACAAAACACAAGTAGTCTAATAATTTATCTGTTTGGTTTGAGGTGAAAATAGAAGCTGCAAATGATGGTGATGAGCACTTGATTCAGCCATTTTACTGCTAGAAACTATTCAAATGTTACTTAGCCTACCTAAGCATTTGGTAAGAAAAACTCTATGTACTTTTTAGTCATTTGTGGATCAAGCTAATCTCTTATTAGCTAAATCTTTGTCTTCTTTTATTTATTAAGGATTGATTTTTTTTTTTTTTTTTTTTTGCAGATGTCAATTTATATTGAGGATTGAAGAAGACAACTACTTTTGAAGTAATGTCAAATACAATTTAGTTTGTTTAGTAGTAGCTTTTAGTGAAACGATAAATGCTATGTTTTTTTTTTGTGAGAGCATCAACTTTAGCAAACTAGTCAAGTTGATGACTATTATTTTGTTAAACTATAGAAATCTTTTAGTTTGGAATGCGAGTACTTTTGTAACTTATATTAAATACATATTTAGTAAATATTATTTGAAATTCATATGTCGAATTAATTATTTTGCTTATTGATGTTTAGATTGTATAAAAATATATAAATTGCACATTTGATTAACATGGTCTTTAATGACACTATTTTGTGTCACTTAGATTTTCTTTTCCAACAAGTAAATCTGTAAGGTAGATCATTGTTACTCACAGTAAAATACATCAACTTAGGTGCATTTTCCCATTAGATAAACCTGTTAGTATAATGATTTGTGCTAACAACAAATTTTGTTACTTTAAATGTATTTTCCTGACATGTATATCTGTGAGAAGTGGTTGGGTTATAATGACACCCCCAACTGTTATTATAAGACCCCACTCTATTACGACACCTTTTGGGACAACAGTATACTAGACTGTTGGGATAGCTATATGTGTCAGGACAGTCTATAATTAACAACACTTGACACTGTTGTAACATACTTAATTTCTAGTAGTGTCATAATATATTGGATGTATAGAACATTTTTTTCCTAGTATTTGTAAAATTTAGATGCATTACACAATTATGGATGCTCGCTTCCAATTTGTTTTATGATTGTTGAGGGGGTAAATAACTAAAATGCTATTTCTTCAAGTTCTTTTGTATACTTTCTTAATTATCATTATGGATGGATATAGAATGTTGTTTTAATCCTGCCTGTCAATAAGAATTTTTCTTGGTGTCGGATTAAGAGGGGATTTCTATGGTACAGGTTCATAGGGTAAACCCTTCTCTCACAAGAGTTTCTATTACAGATTCGTAAGAAATTTTTTATTAAAGTATTGGCATGCCTGATTCTGGAGGTCCTTTGGAGTTTAATGAGGCTTTCTTTCTTTATAATATTTGCATAATAGTACTATGTTCAGATTTTATTTTAAAAAGATGAATACCCTGAATTCACCCAAACCGTCATTATTCTGTGTGAATTCCTGAGATTGGGTCTCATCAAGACATAGGATAAAACTTGTATTTTTGTTGTGGACAAAATACAAACTTTGTAATATGTAGTGGACACGACAAAGATAACAATATTCAGATTACTAAGAACTTAGGTCACATAGAAAATACTTGATATTAACAGCATAAAAGCAAAAACTTGCAGGTAAGAAAATAAATGTTACAATGAATAGTTGAAACATTAAGTCGTATACTTTTAAGTTTCCTATTTGGTGAGGGCATCTAACAGGAATTAAAACAACCTCTCCAAGAGCTCTTACTAGAAACAAGACCTCCCTCCTAACACTTTATAATTTCTCCACCAAAAAATTGAGGACTGTACAAGCACGACGGAAAGAGTATGATTTTTTCATATATTGATTTTTAAGTTACTAGGAGATCCTTGTTTCACTAAAAGGCGAGGGGGATGTTGCAAATTGTGGAATGCTTCTTTTGATTCTATTAAAGATTTCTTCAAATAACCATCCAACCGGTATGTATGGTTAAGTGTGAAGAAGAAGTCTACCTAGAACTTCCTGATTAGGGGGACAATTCAATGAATTTTATCTATAACAAGTGGTGTTTATGATTTAGAGCTAAACAATTTTTTTTTTAAATGATTGGTTATATTATTACAATTTTCCCTTAAGTACTAAAACCAAACATTAATTTTTAGAAATCCTTTTGAGATGACTATCCTTATTCTTATTCTACTGAGGAAAGTAAGTTAATTTATTCAATCATAGCAGAATCAAAAAAGGCTTCAATTTCTGAGGTTAATGAGGCAGTGGAGGCTGCCTCCTATAAAAATTACAAAAGAATCAGAGAGAATCTTTGTAACCCAGATGTCAAATAATGCAAATCCTTCTCAGTGAATGCTAAATCAGTTTTAACCTGAACTATGAATAGATATTTAAACAAAAAATACACAAAATTACTTCTTATTGGATTTTTCAAGAGGTAAATTAAACATAGCCTGCGACAGTCGACAATAACATAAACGCCGATAGAAATTTCTCAAAAGAAAATACGTAACACAGAAACTTACTTGTGATACAGAGAAAACTCCCAAACAAATTGAATCTCGATAAGAAGACGCCCGCAGCCGCGCCGATAGATTTGAAACCACCCTAACAAAATAATTACATAAAAAGGAATTCTCAACTATTGATTCGAAGAAAGAAAATAGAATTTTGTTCACCTAAATTCAAGAGACCAACAATTTCTAATATTCTTGACGGTCGGATGCCTCGCTCAGAGAGAACGCCCCCGCCATGTTGATGGGGTTGACAAACAGCGCCGTGTAAGCGAGTGACGCAGAGGCGTCGAGAGGTTGAGGGACGTGGAGGAAGTTGTACGGGCCGTCGCTGAAGAAAATGACTCACTTTGTGAATAAAGGGGATATGCGTATGTGAGAGATTTAATTGATAAATATCTTTAAACTAATAAACTATATTTTCCTAACACAAAAAATAGGGGAACATATCTTTTTAATTGATAAATATCTTTTCCTAACACTAATTTTTGTTATGCCAAAAATAAGGAGGGAAAAAAAAATTCCTCCCGCTATTCTACATTATTTTAGATAGAATTTTTCCTGACACTTTTTATTTGCTGTTGGGTAAAAGATTTATTTAATTTGATACAATTTATTTTTAATAAAAAAATATTTATTCATTGTTTAATACTATTTTTCCCTGACACCTATTATTTTATATATGATATTATAACATTTTTTCAAGAGTGTTAGAAAAGGGGTGTCACTAAAAGTAAAATTTCTAGTAGTTAGAGAAAGTTGAAAAATGAGAATAGAATAAGCCCAATGTTGGAACAAAAAGGACAACACATCTAGACTCAAGTCACTCTATCCAAATTTTCTCACCTTAACTTTGGCCTAACATTAGAAGCTGTGAAAGTCCTTTTGATCTAGGTGAAATGTGATGCCTATCAGTGGAGAACAAGAAAGAATGAACGGGTAGAAAAAGAAAAGTGGCATTCATGAGCATTGAGGCTTGAATAAGTAGTTAAGGTTAAGCTCAGCTATAATTTGGCTAACTTGAAATCTGTTTTCCTTTGTGAATTTTGAATTGCAAGAGTAGATGAATGTATATTGTTAAACTTTGCAAAGGATGAGGACTAAAGTTTGACAATCAAGAGAATTATCATTCATGCTTTCTTTTTAAATTTTTTGCTGAGGGACTTTTGAAGAGGAGATTTACTATTCTAACTTATTACTTCTAGGCCTTGGTTTAAGTCATTTTGGTTTATTTTGGTTGCTTGAGGACAAGCAACATCTTAAGTTTGGGGGGGTGATAACTCTCATAAAGAGTTATCATTTGATCTCTTCTTATAAACTTTAGGTGTTGTTTTGAATAAGATTGTTATTAATCAGAGCCCTTTTTAGTTGTTTTTACATCTTTGTAATTATGGCAAATTATTTTAACTAATGCAAGTGTTAATTAATTTTTGCAAACTTTTTGGTTAAGTTTTGATCAGGTTCGGAATGCCAGAGCTTCCCTACTGCATGTTGGCCAGAAGTTATGCTTGAGCATGGGAAATGGAAAATGGACCGAAGGAAGAAGATCTTCTCTCTCCGGGACCACTTGAAGACAAGACTAAAGTCCCTTTTTGATCTTGTCTGCTAGGAGGACAGGTGTCACATTTGAAGCCAAACTCTTGTCTGGAAGGAACAATGACACTTATCCACGTGGAAGGATCCTGAAAATGGAAGGAAGATCAATGGTGTTGCAAGAATATTCGAAAATATCAAGAAAAGGAAAAAACACTTTTGGGAGAGGACATCGGATAACATTATTTAGAACACACACGCAGAGCGAACACACGAACGGAGGGAGATCGAGTAACAAGCTTGGATGAGAAGCTATTGAAGATAGAGAGATCATCATTGATAGTTTGATTTTAGATTTTTGAGTTGTATATGATGATGAATGATTTTATATCTTACTTTATTCTCTTCGCAAGCATGAGCTAATTTCATTTAACACTTGGGTTGTGGAGCAAGTCACTTAAGCTTGATTATATGTTAGAAACATGTTTTATATGCCTGGTCTTCTCTTTGATCTTGTTTACACTTGTTTCTTGAGCACGACAATGGAGAGAAATCCATCACCTATGGTGACCGAAAGGTGAAATAGGCCGAGGAGATCTAGACAATTGTATTAATCCCATAGACATATGAGAAAATGAAACTTAAGAGAACTGGATTTATTGATGTCTTCACTTGAATACTGTGGTAGGCATAGACATATGAGGGCGGTAGGACAGTGTAGATCTAGTAGAACGACAGTTTGCTAGGCAGATTAAGAAAAGTTCTAAGGTTCAGATGCATGCGAGAAAGAAGCTCTAGCATATAAGAAAGTAATTGTATTCCATGACCCGAGTGTGCCCTTTTCATTATTTGTGAACCAGTCTATATGCTATATGATTGTTCTGTGGAACGAGGAAATATTACTGATTTTAGTCTTGTTTGGAATTATAGTTTATGCATATTTATGTTTTGAGTAGAAGTTAGTCACAAACCTCCCTTTGTTTACAAGCAATCCTTAGTGCACAATTTAAAACTCACTCCCTTGGGTACGATATCTGGTCTCACTTGACTGTATTACTTGTAGATTGCGTACACTTGCGCATAGGTTCTATAGGTACACTATAGCAAACAACATAGGCTTTTAAGAAAGGTACGGGAATATGGTCAAGTGACTAAACCAATTGAGTTCTTGACTCTCAACAAATCCAACCACTATCTTTTCATTATCCACCAATCTACTAAAAATTTCAACACAAATCAAGGCTCATTTTTTTTTCTAGTCCTTTTATGCTCTTAAAAATTTTATTTAATTATTTGAGCTTAGAAGGACACCACTTCTTTTTTTTTTTTTCTTTTTCTAGAGCCCAACCTTCATTTGCTCAGCAAATTTTCCCATCCACTTATAACAATTACCCTTATTTCACCCAAGTCCTATAGACAGGATACAATTCACCTTTTTCAAAGCACTATCTCATAGACAAAATAGAACTACAATATTTTTCTTAACTCATAGACCAAGAAAGAAAACTTTACAGGCTCAAAGGGGCTAATCTAGGGATAAAATATCACAAGGGACAGTGTTTGGGATAATTTGGCTAAAAAAGATGGCCTAAGATCATTTTCTATCATTGTGCACACTATGCAGTCTCGAAACAGAACAGAAGCAAGTTCTAGAGAAATAAAAACATACATGCGAATCTCACATGAACAAAATAATGCTGAAATCTCACTTGGGTTCAAATATTTCTTCCTTAGTCAACTTCAATCCACTCAAACATCATGCAAGTGTAAGTTTCAATTAGACCCTATCCTACGGTATTCTAGATTCATGGGCAAATCAACCACAATTGAAATCAAATCAACTTATCCTCAATCAATTCCAATCACAAAATTAGTTCAAGTGGGTTCAAAGCTTACTTAAAAATTTCCTCACATAATATCTATATTTTTTTCTTCTAGGCATAAATTTAAACACACCAAATCAAATAAATGCAATAAAAAATAAAGCAAGTAAAGATAACTATGTTCGAATTTCTTGTCCACATCCCCCCCGGCAACGACGCCAATTTGATGTTGCTTTTTCTAGTAGCAAGCAAATAAATTTATACACCCTAAGGTGGTCGATCCCACGGGGACTGTGCAACGAAATACCCAAAGTACTAGCCACAATTTCTAGAACATAGAAGTGTGAGGAACAATAAAAAGGGATTTTGTTTGTGAATTTAAAGATAATAATTGCACGAAATTAAAGGGTTTTGAAAACAATAAAGAAAAGCACAGATCATAGGGTTGATTATCTAATCATCAACATTCAAATATCAATCAACTCAGCAATGGGGAAAACATAGATTTTTGTGGATTTAATTCCTTGGACGGGCAATTTAAATCCTAGATTATTAATTAGTGACTATCTCCTCTCGGTCTCAAGCACACCAAATTAATCAATCTCATAATTATGTAATTATTCCTATGTAGGTTTCTTCCTTTTGAGACAGAAAACAAACACAATTAATTATCTCTTCCTGTTAATAATTTTCACCTCTCGATCAATCAATTATTAACTATAAATCTAGATCTCAAGTCACCTCTCGGTCCTTCTTTTAATCTAGATTATAAAATTAAATCAGAGAATTAATCCATGCTTGGAGAGTTGTAATCAATTAACACGCATCAGAAAAGAAATCATAACCCTAGAACCTGTTAGGGTTCTAGCCACAAAACATGACTAGAATTAAAACAAACATGTTATAAATTAACTTACAAATAAAGAGGAACCTTCAATGTCTTGTAAAAACTCCAAAGCTCAATTATTCTAAGTGCAAAACTCCATAAAAATTACATTAAAAAAAACCCCAATTTCATTCCTAAGAGTTCATATTTATAGAAAAGGTAATGGCTTGGGAAGGAAAAATCTCCAAATTGGGCAAAAATATGCCTTTTCGGTGCGCGTGTCGATCGACGGGCTGCCTGTCGATCGACACGGCTGTAAATCACAATTTTCCGAAATTTGTCATCTGTATCAATCGATGGGGGCCCTGTTGATCGAGACAGAAACCTCTGTGTCGCCCGAGATTCCTTCTGTCAACTCCTTCTGTGCAGTCTTACGGTTTTGGCCATAACTTGTGTTCCCGAACTCCGATTGACCCGATTCCAGTTGCGTTGGAAAGATAACTCAAATAGATTTCTATTCCCATGCTCCAATTTGTCAGATTCAAAATTTGGAATAATTAGTGACTATTTCTTTGAACATCATCTGCTTTCGTTACGGGTTTCCAATGAATTTGGCCTAAAACCTGCAAAATCTTACCATGACAAGCATAACACCCTCTAAAATAGTCTCATGCACATAAATAAGTAAAAATATAATAAAATGCACTTGAAACAATGGAGAAAAATATAGATAAGTGAGTATAAATATGAGCTTATCAGCCCCCAGGTCACAGAGGACTCTTCCCTCATCTCTTCCACCTATTGAACAAGAGATGGTGAAACTCCCTGGATCTTTCAGCTTTGCAGGAATTTGTCTTCTCAGAGGTCCACTCACCTCTTCAAACAAAGATACTGTCTCAAATTCCTTTAGCCTTTTCTTTTTAGTTAGGATGTCTTTCAGAAACTTAACATAAGTGGGCATCTATTATAATGCTTCCACCAGAAGAACATTAATATGGATATGCTTGAGCATGTCCAAGAACTTTTTGAACTGCTCCTCTTCCTTTTGGTTTTTGAATCTAACAGAAAATGGTGGCTGGGGTGGATTGTAGTCATCCTCCACAGACTTTCTCTCGTTGTTAAGCACATTTCCCTCAGGAACTTCAGTTTGTTTTTCCTGAGTCACCAACTCCTCATTGATTGAGGGATAAACCTCCTTAATAGGAGCTTTCCCTTCTCTCTGCCCCCTAACTTCAGTTTGAGCTCTCTCCTCAGGAGATTCCTTCTCTTTTTGATGTGCATCAGCTTGCCTTTCCTCAAACTGCTTTCCACTTCTTATGGTTACCACCTTACACTACTCGTTTCCCCCTCTAAGGTTCTCTATGTTGCTAGGTAAGCTTCCTTGTGGCCTATTCCTGATATCATTAGCCAATTGTCCCATTTGAACTTCCAAATTTCTCAAAGAGGGTGTCTAGCTTTGTATCAAGGCATCTTGGCTCTTTAGCCTCACCTCATTCTTGGCCATAAATTCCTTAATCAATTCCTCCATAGTTTTCTCAAGCTTTGGAGGTGGTGCCTCCAAACTTTGTTGTTGATTAACTGGTTGTTGATTATAACCCCCTTTGTTGAAAGAGTTATGATGTTCCCGTGCTGCAGCATTTTGGTTTCCTTGCCCAAACCAGGAAAAATTAGGATGATTCCTCCACCCAATGTTGTAGGTGTTAGAATAGGGATTATTGTTACCCTGATAATGTTGATTCATGTTTCCCATGTAACAGACAGAGGCTAGATTTGAAGGGCACTCCTCAAATTGGTGACCTTCTCCACAGTAGATGCAGCTTAAGACCATTGCAGATTCTATTGGCATTGATGTGACCATAGATTGACTGGTGTTCTTCTCAATATTCTTCATGGTTGCTCCTAAAGCTTCCATCTGTGCAGTGAGAGCCTTCATATGATCAATTTCCAGCACCCCTGCAGCTTTTGGAGTAGAAATGGTTGTTGCTCTAGAGTTTGCCCAGTAGTAGTTGTTAGCAGCTACCTTGTCAAGAATCTCACATGCCTCATTGTATGTTTTATCCAGCAATGCTCCACCTGCAGTAGCATCAATCATCATTCTTGAATTCCCAGTTAGACCAATATAAAAGATCTCTATCTGAATACAATAAGGTATCCCATGATTTGGGCATCTTCTCAGCAATTTTTTAAATCTTTCCCATGCTTCACTAACTGACTCATCTTCCTGCTTAAAAGCCATGATTGCATTTTTGCAACGAGCATGTTGTCGATCGACATGGAGGTTGCTGCTGTGTCAATCGATAGACGTGCTTTTGATCAAAATAGAGCGCAAAAACCAACAACTCACACGAACCAAAAACATGAAATCAAAACACAAAAACTCAAATCAAACGAAATTTAAACACAAAAACTGAACCGGAAACGAAAATAAAATAGAAATAAAATAAAATTAAAGCCTCAATCCATCATAACTAAAAAAAACTAATAATTGGATATATCTGACAGTCCCCAGCAACGGCGCCAATTTGATAACTGCCGTAAACAGCGAGCAAATAATATTTTTACACCTGAAGGTGGTCGATCCCACAGAGACTGTTCAACGAACTACCCAAAGTACTAGCCACAATTTGTAGAACATAGAAGTTTGAGGATTTTAGAAAAGGGATTTTTTTTTTGGAAATTTAAAGATAACAATGCGAAAAAATAAAGGTTTTGAAAACAATTAAAGGAAAACACAAATTCTAGGGCATATATTCTAATCATCAACATGCAATATCCATCAACTCAGCAATGGGGAAACAATAGATTTTAGTGGATTAAATTCCATGGTCTGGCAATTAAATCCTAGATTACTAAACAGTGACTTTATCCTCTCGTCTCAAGAACACCAATTTAGTTAATCTCAATAATCATCTAATTAATTCCTATACAAATTTCTTCCTTTTGAGACAGAAAACAAATATAATTAATTCTCTCGTCCTATTAAAAATCTTCACCTCTCGGTTCTTCGATTGATAACTTTAAACCTAGACTCAAATTCATTTCTCGATCCATCTTTAAATCTAGATTATTAATTTAAACTTAGAAAATTAAACAATGCTATTCGAGTTTATTTTAATTAACATGCATCAGAAAAGAATACACATAGTCCTAGAACCTGTTAGGGTTCTAGGCACAAAAACATGACTTGAATTAAAGCAAACATGTTATTCATTAACTTACAAATAAAATAAGAACCTTGAATGTCTTTGAAAAACTCCAATGTTGCAATATTCTCCCAAAAATCCAAGAACTAACTTGCGTATTTCATGCATAATGAGTAGAGTATTTATAGAGGAGCTAAAATATATAATCTAGGTATTGGATTAAAATATCAAAAATTGCCAAAACAGGCCAAAATCTCCTTCTCGGGCATCTGTGTCGATCGACATGCACCATGTCGATCGACACACACGTCAGTCAAAATACGGATTCCTCTTTCATGTCGATTTCCCCTTCCGGTCGATGTGTCGATTGACAGGGATTCTGTCGATCGGCATGGCTGCAACTGTCCTTCGTGGCGATCGACAGGTATCCTGTTGATCGACATGCCTGCATCCATGTCGAGCTCCTTTTTTTGCCTTGCTCACGATCAATGTCCGACCTTTGTGTCGATCGACATGCACCATGTCGATCGACACAAAGGTCCTACTTCAGGATTTTGGCTTCGTCTTCCAACTTTGGTCGACTTTCCGTGCGTCAATCAAAGTGGCACTCCATGTAACTCGTCTCTTTCATCATTTCACCTCTTTTTAGCCCTAAATACCTGCAAAACTCTCCATCAAGAGCATAGCATCCTATATAACAGTCTCATGCACAGAAATAAGTAAAAACATAAATAAATTGCACTGAAACAATGGAGAAAAATATAGATAAGTTAGTATAAATATGAGCTTATCAATAGGCATGGTGAACAGCTATCAATTCAACCCTGAATCGGCACATTGGCTTGTAATATGTCATGTGGGTTGAATGGTATCAGATTTTCAGGAGGATCATAAAAGAAGGAAATTGATCTATAATTATGTGCTGGCCTTCGAGGAGGAGTTATATGAATCTGACACTGAAGTGTGTCTCAAATTCTGATATGAAGGCTGAATGTGTAACAACTTCATAAGCTTTGTAAGTAGGAGTTAACTCCGGAGTTGTCCTCTAGTGGTGTGTGTTCCGAGTTTGCCAAATGGAATCACAAATTATTGTGATCATGTTGGTGCAATAACAAACTCAAGAGAGCCCAAGACTCACAAGGTGGTGAAACACAAAGAATATGTAGTACCACATCATACGAGAAATCGTGATAAGACGTTATGTGTGCAAAAAGGGAGAGATTGACATAAAAGGTCTAGCAAATTTATATACACAATGTTTAACTCATAGGACTTATGAGAATCTGGCTCATAGTTTGGATATGTAAGTAAAATCGATCATAAGATGATGAAGGTGTAAATGAGCTAGGTCTTAAATAGACACAATTAATACTCTGATAAAGCGATGTTATTATGCTATGAGTATTGATCACTGATATTTTAACCAGATTAATTGCAATATAGCGACCTAATAAATTTATAACTCGAGTGTCGAATTCACGGGGAATGTATAACAAATTTATCCTATGTACTAGCCATAAGTTCCAACTCCTTTTTGTTTGAGTACTTGAAGTTAGGGTTTGATTTTTATAAATTTAACGATAACAAAAGCATGAATTTAAAGGGTTTTGAAACAATAGTTAAAGAAACAGATTCCAGATAATCAATCTATCAACATGCATAATTATTTGGCCATTGAATAACTAATAACTAGACATAAATTAATTAACTAATAACTAGACATTAATTAACTAAAACAAAGGACAAAAACATGGATAAGTGATTGTATTTATGAGCTTATCAAGTTATTATAATAATAATAATAATAATAATAATAATAATAATAATAATAATAATTATTATTATTATTATTATTATGGTAACAAAACTTTCCATGTATCTTTCTATAAGTAGAGTGCTAGCTAGCTCTTTTGAAAGTCAATATGGTATCTTTGATCAATAAATCATATTTTTAATTGGTTACTAATTCTAAAAATTTGTACATCCATAATCAGTCTTTTTTTATTTATTTATTGCATCTTTGTTTCAAATATTTATGAACATGTACCAGTCACGTGTATAAAAACAAAGATTAATGGTCCACTCTAAAACATTTGATCAAATCCTCTATTTCACTAGTAAATATTTACTCAAGTTGATAATATATTATACATTGCTTCCTTCAACATGAAAAATATATTCCTACAAGTGACATGATTTCCTCATCTCCTCCTATGAATTAATTAATTGGAACTAGGGTAAATAACTTACCTACATTTACACAAGTCATATGATTACGGATTTAGGTTTCCTTCCAAGTAATTGCCTCCCTTCAATCAATGGAATACAAAACCCTTCCATAAACTTTCCATCATTGCTAATTTTATTAGGATTCTCCTCCATAATCTTCTACACATTGATGTAAGTAGGGCAAACAAAATGACGCCATCTTCCACCGGGCCGGGGCCGACATCCTATCCTCTCCTCCGCAGCCTGCCGGAAATGCTGAAAACCAAAAACAAGCCAACATTCCGATGGATACACACAGCCATGCAAGATTTGGGTACAACAAACACATAATTAAATTGGGGGTTTTTTATTTTTATTTTACAATAATGGGAATAATGCTATCTGACTTTGTTTTCGAGTCTTAATTAAGATTTTCAATTAAAGACTATAAGAGTATATTTGTAATATTATATAATTATTTCATTTTTTTAAAGAAACTTTGTTAAGCAAAAACTTGTCTATATTTAAAATCGAACATTTCCAAAAATCAATTCACCCTTCCATTTATCTTCCTACCATTTTAACTTGATCTTGTTAAAACCTCAAGCAATCAACTAGAGTTCAATTCATCTAGACTAATGCCAAGCCAGCTAATCTAGCTAGAAATGTTAGTTCTACCATAAGCAAGGTTTTTCTTTTTTTTTTTTTTTTTAAAAAAAAAAGGAAGTGTCCCCTTGCTCGTAGTGGTAAAAACACTTTGTCTTGTCTGGACTAAATGATCACTGTTTTGTGCTTCTCTGGAACATTTGGGTGTGTGACCTTAAATAAAAACATTTTTTATTAAAAAAAAAAAGAAGTTATGCCTCTTGGCTAACTGAGGCATAGGGAGAAAAATATGGGCAACCGCTGCAAACATTTCATTATCATTCTAATGAGATATTTGAAAAACATGGAGCTCATAGGATTCACACATGATGAGATTGAGCTATTTTACATATTTGGTTTTCACATCATTATTATATGGTTGATTGTTGGATGTAATGAAATGGGTTGTGCTTAAGATTGTGACGGTGTCCAAAGATCCAAAGTTTGCTTCTCTCTCATTGGGGGCTTTATCGCTTAAATGAATGCAATGGCTAAGCTCAGTGTTGTGGATAGGGGCGGCAATCTCTGCTTCGATCCGACAACTCGACCTGAATCTAACACAAAATCAATGGGTTGGGTCAGCCTATTTAAATGTTGGGTCAGTTTTTGGTCGAACCCGCCAACCCAATTAAATTTTGGGTCAGTTTCGGATCGGCCCACATAACCTGAATAACCTGCAAAATTAACCAAATTTAAATTTTAATAATGGTATACTAGCTTTACACTCGCATGATGTGCAAATTATATATATACTATTTTACTTTATAATATTAAAATATAATTAATAAAGTTATATGTCTTTGCATTTTTAGTAATTATTTTTAAATATATTTGATTTTTACTCATCAATATTATATTTAATGTGTTATAATATAAATTAGTTTCTATATTATAAGTTAAATTTAAAAATAAAAAGAAGTATACCTAACACAAATTCTATGAGGTCTGACTAAAAAATTCTCCTATTAAAGATAGTATAATTGTATTATTTAACAAATAGTAAATATAATAAATTAGTGAGATGTAATATTTTAAAAAAAATAAAAAACTTAAATTTGTTAATAACTTTTTATTAATAAGTATATCTTTATGTTATAATATAATAAATAACAAATGAAATAAATAGAAAAATTTATATAATATATTTTGACGGTAACAATTTTTTCATTATTATCATTTAATATATAGATAAATTATTTAACTATACTAAAATATAATTATTATGTTATAAACATATTATATATATGTATAAATTAGTATATTTATATAAATTTGATAAAACCAAAACAAGTAGATAAAACACAAAGCTTATAAAAATTGGAGTTAGTTTTACAAAATTAACCTATCAAAAAGTACATTTGTATTATTCTTTTAGCATTATACTTGTATTGTTTTTTTTTTTAAAAAAAAAGATAAAATAGTGAAAATGTTTTGTTTTTCTAAAATATGACACATGATTTTTTTGAATTTGTGATTATTGTTTATTAAAATATATGTATATACAATAACAAAAAAAAAACATATCAAGTAAAATAAAAATAAAATAAAATTGATGTGATGAGATTATTTTAAAGCTCGAATTAAATATATGATGTCTTATCTGATAATATATTAAGATAAAATTAACAAAGTTTTATATCTTAACATTTTTAACGATTCTTATTAAATATATTTAATTTTTATTCATTAATATTACATATATTATAATATAAATTATTTTTTATATTATACGTCAAACTATATATACATTTAATAAAAATAAAAATAAGTATATCAAACACAAAATCTATGAGATTTGATTTAAATACCATCTTATAATAATATTATATTTGTATTTTTCAGAAATAATAAATTATTTTTTCATAATATTTTAATGAAAAAGTGACAAATATAATACTTCTTTTTATTATTTATTGTATATATATATATATATATATATATATATATATATATATATATACAGTAGTGATCATATGAGAATAGTTTTTAGTATAAGAAATGAGAATAAATCCCAGCCTTTGATTTTGTGATATGAACGCTCATGATCAAATTTAGTCCGTGTGCAGTTTTCATTGTTTATCCTGCAGTTTTGATTCATTAAGGTTATTTTTGTAATTTTAGGATTTTTAAAATTTGGAAGGTATATATTTCCATATTTAATTAGATTTTGTATTCCTTATTCGTTCGTTCTGATATCTTCTTCCTCATTCATTCGATACGATTTATATATCTTCTCTCGATCTGATTTTTGTTTTTGTTTCTGGATTTGGCGTTCGTGATCGCTGTCCGCTTTGAGGTTTTTGTGGAGTTTTGTTTTTTATTTTGGAGTTCTGTAGTTCTAACCGGACATGTCTGATCGATCTGAAGTTAAGTTTAATACTTTGTACTTTTGATTTTCGATAGTGTTCATAGTTCTATTGATGTATTCTTATGTTAGTAGATGATTTGATCTTGTTTTTGAATTCTAGATTCTGTTTGTTATTGATTCGTGCATGAATATAGTTTTTTAAAAAAATTGTGTTATTCAGATGTTCATTTTTCCTTTCTTATGGTGCATCTTTAGTCTTAACATTGTTCATTTTTTCATCTTTCAGGTTCATTAATTCCAAATTGTGTTGATAGTTTTTAAAAAAATTGTGTTATTCAGATTTTCATTTTTCCTCTAGTATCATGCATATTTAGTGTTAACATTGTGCATCTTTGTATCTTACAGGTTCATTTGTTCCAAATTGTGTTGATGAGTTTAAGCCTTTTAAGGGCAGGGTTTTTAGAACGGTTGATGATGGTATTGATTTTTATTGGCAGTATGCTCGTGTTGCTGGATTTGATACTCGTATGTCAACTAGTTCTAAGGTTGATGATAGAATTATTTGGAAGTTTGTTCTGTGTAGTAGGGAAGGTGATAAGTTTACTACTTCGAGACATATGGATTTGAAACAGAAAAGAAGGAAACATGACTCTATGAGGTGTGGTTGTACTGCTAGAGTAGTCTTGAAATATGAATACCTTGTTGGTTATGTTACTCATTCATTTATTGAGGAGCATAATCATCCATTGATTGAAGATCAGTTCAAGCATTTTATGAAGCTTAATCGTAAGATTTATATTGTTCATCAAAAGTTCATTATGGATTGTGCGAAAACTAATATTGGACCTATAAGTCACATAAGTTGTTGATGGAGTTTCTAGGTGGTTATGATTCTGTAGGTTGTTCTACTTTAGATGTTAGGAATTATTCTCGGGATATAATGCTTTTGTGGATGGGGATGATGCCCAGATGCTGCTGAATGAGTTTCGTAGAAAGAAGGGTATATGTCCCTCTTTCACATTTGATTTTGAGGTAGATTCAAATCAGAGATTGCAAAGATTGTTTTGGTGTGATTCTGTTTCGAAGCAGAATTACAAATAGTTTGGTGATGTTGTTGCTTTTGACACAACATACTCTACGAACAAGTAAGTTTTTGTGATGTTTCATTTTTATGTCATTATACTTCATCTTTAGCTATATATCTTGCATTATTGTATTTTTTCCGAGCATTATTTTTATTTTAGGTTTATTTCATTTTCAGTTGAAATTTGTTCAGTTTTATGTTGATATTCTGCATTTTCTACTTTCAGGTATTGCATGATATTTGCTCCTTTTACTGGGAAAGATAATCATGGTAAACCAGTGACTTTTGCTTCTGCTTTGTTGAGTAAGGAAGATTCAGAATCCTGTTGCTGGTTGTTTGAAAAATTTATTTCATGTGTTGGTGTTGCACCTAGGATGATTATTACTGATCAAGATTTAGGTATGAAGGTAGCTATTGAAAGGGTTTTAGTAGGTACTCGGCATCGGTGGTGTATGTGGCATATTATGCTAAAACTTGCTGATAAGGTTTCTAAGGAACTTCATGCAAATGAAGACTTTAAGGATGATTTGAAATCTTTTGTTTGGTCTGATTTAATTGGTCCTGAACAGTTTGAAGAAGGTTGGTATTATATTATGGTGAATTATGGACTAGAAGAAGATAAATGGTTCGAGACCATGTTTGAATCTAGGGATTATTGGGTTCCTGCTTTTTTTCGTAATTTTTCATTCAGCGGTCTTATGAGGACAACATCTATATCTGAGTGTGAGAATCATTTTTACAAGAGTTTTACAAAATTTCGTTCTCACTTGCTTCAGTTTTTTATGAATTTCAATCATGCTATTGATTCTCAAAGGAATTCTAGTTCACATTTGGATTATCTTGATAGCACAGTTGTTCGTAAACTGAAGACTGGACTTTTAATTGAGAAACAAACTTCTTTGGTTTATACTTCCAAAATGTTTGGTTCTTTTCAGACTGAGTTACTTGCTGCCTGCTACCGTTGTCGTATTTCTGATAAGAAATCTGTTGGGGATGGACTGGTTTATAAGATTATTGATGAAAAGAAGGATTTCTGTGTTGTTTACAATGAGGATGATGAGACTTATGTTTGTGACTGCAATATGTTTATTAGGATTGGGTTGCTGTGCAGTCACATATGTGCTGTTTTTTAAGAATGAAGATGTAGTGTCTATTCCTGATAAATATTTGGTTAATCGTTGGAAGATGACATCCTTGCTGAGTTTAGAGTACAAGCTAAAGACTCATGATTCTTCTAGTTGTGATGTTGATGAAACTAAAATAATGGAGAGTAAGATTATTAGAGCTGTTATTAATTGTCTTGGGAGGATTGATGGGGACAAGGAGATGTTGAAGGGATTGTTGTGTGGAATTGAAAAGTTTAATGATAGCATCATTAGTTGTGATGATTCAAAATTGAAGAAGAAGATGTTTGAAGGCTATTATGGTGCAGCGGTTCCTGAAGAAATTGAAGTTTTGCCTCTAGTTCATGTGAAAACCAAGGGGAGTGGGAGTCGTATTGTTTCGAGGAAGGAGAAAGCTCAGAGAATGTTGGAGAAGCCAAAGAGAATGTGTGCTAAATGCAAGAAGATGACCTTTCATGATTTAAGGAATTGTGATAAAGTGAATAAGAATGTAAACAAAGATGCATGATATCATTGTTATAGATGCACTTAGTATGTTCAAAAATGAAAGGAGTTTTTAATTTCTCTTTTAGTACATTTTTATTATTATAATGCATCTTATTTCTTGTAAAGATGCACCTAGGATTGGCAATAATGAATAGTTTAGTATATTGGTTTTTTTATGTTGGATATTATATTCGTTATAGATGCATTTTTTTTTCATTTTTTGGATTCGATATTTTTATTTTTAAAGTGCTATCATTATTCTGTTATTATGGGTGTTATTCTTTCTGAGAAGATACATTTAGAATAATCAATACTAAATTATTTTTACAATTAGAAAAAATTTAGGCAACTACATATTCTAGCAATTGATAATCATTTTCCTAACATTAAAATGCAAATTTTAGCAGAAACATTGCAGCATTTTCATTGCATAATAACCATATCTATATTAAAATATAGTACTTCAAAACCTACAAACCATGTAACCCTAAGTAGTATCTACTGTTCAAGCAAACATCAGTGACAATATCCAAAAGAAGTTGTTTTTTGAAATCAGATTACATCTTCAACAGGCTTTCCAATTCAGTTTTGTTTTTAGCAGAGAGTTTCTTGTAGTTCTCCTTGGCCAATTTCTTCATTTTCTCTTTGTGGACGTTGAGATCAGACTTCAGGAGTGTTGCGGAATATCTGGCTCGGAAATACTGCAGCATCTTGTTGTCATCTTTCTGGAAACCAGGATTCCAGTCCTCCAATTTGTTTCCCATGTAGGTTTCCATGTGCCTCATGGTGTAGATGCCGCAGTCCACTTTGTTTGTCTCGTTTCTCCAGTGCATCTTCAGTCTTTCTATGGAGGCATCTTTTATTCCCTTAGACTTGCGATTGAGTTTTTTTCCCATGAGGAAATTGGTAAAATACTCAACCTGTTATCATGCATTTAAAAGTTTGAAGAAAGTCATTATATTTTAATGAAGTATGCATTGAGATTTATATGTGCACAAATTGACAGTGTAATGTTTCATTTTATTGTTTATATTGTGCATTATTCATGTTGTATTGTGCATTATTATTTATGATTTATTTCATTCGAATTTAAATAAGCATGGATCATGTTATGTTTCATTATACTTATCATATCCTTCATTTTTAGTTAAATATTATGCAGATTTATCTTAACTATTATGCATTAGAGTTATCAATGAATATTACTTACCAGGACTGTGGGAGCATCTCCATATTTGACTGTCAAGTCTTCTTCATCGGCAACACTTGAATTGTCTATGAGGTCAACATCCATCTTTCTCATATTGAAGCAAATGATATAGAAATGGCTTGAATGACAAATGGGTAAGAATACCTGAATACAAAGATGGTTAAAATGTATGATATTTTATAACATTCTACTAAGTTCATATTGTATTCATACCAGGTCAGTATTTCTTAGTGTGGCATCTTTCATGTTTTCCAATTCTTCCTGCACTCTTTCAGAAAACACATGTTGACGTTTTTCATTTGTCCAGGACTTGTTTTGGTCAACCACTGTATAAGACTGTTGCATTGAGAGTATATTAGTATATAAAATAGTTTAGATAACATATAAATAAGATTATTATAGTAAGTACATACACAGGGAAAGGTTGTGAAGAATATTCTCGCAGGAGGAGCTTTTCTGTGTTTCTCTTGTTTGTTCATATAGGAACTCCATGCATCTATGATGGCACTCTTGAGATATGTTTCAGGCTTAAAGCTTGTTACATTAGATCTCATCAAGATTCCAGTTCCATCAGAATAAACTTCTTCTTCAACCCTAAAATGGAAGTATTATAATTAGAAATGCAGGATAACAACGCTATAAATGAAGCATATATATCTCCCCAAAATTTTAGATCCATCAGAATAGATATCATCTTTCGTAAAATGCAAGTATTATGAGTAAAACTGCAGGATAACAACACTATAAATGAAGCACAAATATCTTCAAAAATTTCAGATCCATCAGAATAGATACCATATTTCGTAAAATGCAAGTATTATAAGTAAAACTGCAGGATAACAACACTATAAATGAAACACAGATATGTCATATGTTGTTATTCATTCATTCACTTACTGATTCTTCTTCTGCTTTCCAAACATGATCCATGCATAAATTTGCTTTTCTTCAGCAGTGAGAGCTTCTCCTGCTTTCACAGCTCTTTCGTTGAATGGTGACATCAACTTTGTTGGCTTTTTTCTTTCCACAGTTGATCTTTTCACCATTGCATGCTTTGTTATCTCCTTTTCAGTGGCTATTTTTCCTTCATGCTTTTCATCTTCTTTCCTTGTTTGTTGATTCTGTTTTTCTTTCACAGTCTCCCTCTGTATAAGATTGGATTAGTTGTAAGATACAGATATATATTATGTTAAATTTTATACTGTTTATACCATTTTTGTGAGTGTTTCTGTCAGTGCTTCATCGTCATCTTATTTTTCTTGTTCTTCTTCAACAAATTCTTTGTTCAGACTGCCAATCACTGATGCTATTTTCTTGGTGCATTCTTGTAGGATCTCCTCGTTGGTGGTGTTGTCTTCTCTCTCTCTGCTGGTGGTGTTGTCTTCTTTCTCCTTCTCCTTCTCAGTGGTGTTGTCTTCTTTCTCCTTCTCGGTGGTGCTGTCTTCTTTCTCCTTCTCGGTGGCATTGTATTCTTTCTCCTTCTCGATATTGGTTTCTTCTATCTGATTTTCTGTTGTAGTCTCTTCCATCTCATTCTGTTCCGGTTCTGCTTCCAAGTGTCTCTCTTCAGCAGTGGTATCTGCTGGTCCATCATCATCAAATTCATCTTCATCATTTTGACTCTGCTAACAGAGAGATCATTTTAGTTATTAGACATTGTCTCTTAATGTACAATATTTGCAATGTTTACATTGTGTAGGTATTTTGCATTTTACCTCGATTTCTTTTATACCCAATCTGAAGTGTCGAGGCACAGATACACAAAGTTTCTGTTGTAGCAGAGGTGTATGAGTTTCAGATGTGTCTAAGGAGTGTTTTGCTTCTATAGCTTCCATAATCGTCTCCAGACTTTTCAGCCAACTTGGATTGCTCCATTCATCTGCTATCACAGGATTCTCGCTCAAAGGTGCATTCTCTGGTTGTTCTGTACGAACAATTGGAGATTGTACACCTAGCAGATTCCTGGAAGTTTCAACAGCGGCTTGATGTATCTGTGCCGGTGCATCCTTGATCATAAGAATCAACTTTGACATAGATTCTGCCATTGTTTTTGCAGTTTTTATGATCTTGTCAGTGCACTGGTCGGCTTCAGACATTGCACCAACGTCTTCATCATTCATTCTTTTCTTTTCACCTTGTGTTTCAAACTTTTTCAGACTGGGTTGTCCAGGGTCAAATCGTTGAGCTATGTGTCCATAACCAAATCCTCCACTTCTGATATCTGCCTTTTGTCTTGTTCTCAAAAGCGTACTTGACCATGATTTCATGATGGGGTAGGTTCTATGAATCACACGAGTGTACAACTCCACTCTATCCACATAGAAGAGCTGTCATGGAAGAGTCATCTATAATTAGTATATTGAATAGATTTATAGACAGTAATGCATAATTGAAAATAAGTAAATGCTGTAAAACAATAGATGAATGAAACTATATATAAAAATGAATCATATACTTACAATTGGCAGCAGGGCTGGTCCAGTAAAGCACACCTTATTCTTCTTTGCCCAATTGTCTTTGTGACGAATCTGGGCAGTCAGCGTGTATCTGCACCAGTTCAGATTTATGATGTTATATTTGGGCTCCAAACTGTCCAACATCTTTGTCTTGATGTAGCCATCAGCAGAATTCTCTATCAGACAATGTTCAAGAAGGATCAGGAAGTGTCTCTTGAACCAATCACCTCCATCGGTTTCAGATTTCATTGCATCAGCAACATCTACTGGACGAATGCGGCCATTTCTAGTCTTAAATCTTGAAATCCATTCTTTTAGCAGTGGGGACTCATCTGATTTTCTTCTTCTTTCGATCTGTTGAGGTCCCTTTGGTATTCCAAAAATGACCCATACATCTTCCTGTGTTAAGTGGATCCTGTTGTTATTCGGTAGTAGCAGACTACAACTTCTCGCATCAAATGATGATATGCACCAGTAAGCTATCTTGGCTGGAATTTCATTGATCTTGAGATTGAATATTTGCATGAAACCAATGTCTTCTATTGCCTTTTTTGTGCTTCGTTCAACTCTGATAGTGCTTTTATCAGGATATCTGGACTACTCCTGCAAATTAAGCTTTCGTATTCTGCTTCTGGATCCACAACATTTGATGCTGGTTGTTGTATTAATTGAGGAATCCTTTCAGACTTTGATTTTTTTACGGCTTTTCCTGGCTTTTTGCTAGCAGTTTTCTGCTTTTTCGCATCTGCAAGATGAATTATACATAATCAGAGCAAGCATTGAAGTATAACATTCATTTTATCGACACTTATATTCATTTTTTCATGTAAACATGTGCATTATTGTACAACATGCTATTTGTGTGGTAGTAATAAGAAGCATTTCATCATTGTTCATTTTTGTTACGTTTTACTTCATTTTTGCTACATTTTACTTCATTTTTGACCTTTTGCATATGCAAGATGAATTATACATAATCAGAGCAAGCATTGAAGTATAACATTCATTTTATCGACATTTATATTCATTTTTTCATGTAAACATGTGCATTATTGTACAACATGCTATTTGTGTGGTAGTAATAAGAAGCATTTTATCATTGTTCATTTTTGTTACGTTTTACTTCATTTTTGCTACATTTTACTTCATTTTATGCTGTAAATATGCAGTAAAGTCGTCAACTTTTGTTGGAGGCAAAATCATATTAACCTTTCTATTGGTTGCTCTAAGTTGCAAAAATATGCAGAGAAACAGATTCGGTATTTTTTATTTTCAATTAGACTAGATTTTTAGATGCGAAACACAGATTTACAGTTATTTTCAACATATTTAGGGTTCATGTATCTTTATATTGCATTTTTACGCAATTATAAGTGCATATCATCTACCCAGACACCAATAAACATGAATATTTACTTATTCAAGTTATTCGTTTCATCTATGAACAAAATATTCAAATATTTTTATGATTCTAACGTTTAATGCTTAAATAACCTCTGAAAACTGAACATTATACGTGCGAAGTTGTTAAAATAAGAACAAATTCAAAAAAACTCACCGGCATTGGGTAGAACTGTCTCTGAACTTCTTTTAGGAGCCATTTTTGAGTATATTTCTTTAGAAAACTTAGAAATCTGCGGGGAAGGCGCTTAGAATTCCAGAGAAGAACCGTCGAAATTTTCAGAAAATTTGAGAGAGGATATGAAATTGTGTTGAATGCGAAGAGTTTTTTTCGAGAATTGTATCGAAAAGTTGCGATGGAACGATGTAATGATGAAACTGTGTAGCAGTTTTCGATATTTAATATTATTTCTTTTTTTTTAATTCGTCTTAATACAAAACTGAAGTAAAATCGACGAAGGCTGCACAATGTGGTAGGTTTGTGTTTAATCTTTGTAAATGTTCTTTTACTGTTGTACCCTTTACTGCATGATATTTGAGGAAAACTGTCGTGTTTTTAAATTGCCGAAATTGAATCTCGCTCGTCGATTTAATGAGATGGACGTCTGTGATTTATTCTTATTTCTTATAGTATCTCTTATTCTCACCTGATCACTACCCTATATATATATATATATATATATATATAGAGAGAGAGAGAGAGAGTGGTGATCATATCACAAGTCCCATTTAGATAGGAGAAGAGAATAAATATGAACCTTTGATTGAGATATGATTTTAAGTTTTATATTTGATTTTTATTTTTTATTATAAACTATAATTAAGGGTATTTAGGTAAATAAAATATGGTGGTTACAAAGAATCTTATAATCTCTCTCTTCTCCAACTAACGTTTTATTTTTTTTCAATATTCTCTCTCCTTTAAAATTCTTATAAATCTTTAAATAATTATAACTCACTTAATTTAAATTATTTTTTTATGCATCATGTATCAAATTAAAGATAATTTAATAATCTTTCAAACGAAATCCATATTGCATAAAAATCACAGTAAAAAAATAAAACTTTGTAATTTCTCAGCTTTACATATGTTATTGCATTATCTAGCATATTATGTTGCATTATTTAGTTCTAGGTATTGCATTATCCATCATATTATGTTGCATTATTTAATTCTTCTTATTAATGTTTCAGTTTTGCATAAGGCATCCTTGATATTTTGCATTATCTTTTATATTAAGTTGCATTATTCAATCCAACTTATTAATGTCACTCATCACATTATACTTTGTATAATGTTGCATTATTTAGTTTTAGTTATTGCATTATCCTTTATATTTGTTGCACTATTAAATTTAATTTATTAATGTTTCAGTTTTATGTATGTAATTGTCTAAACTTTATATTATGTTGCATTATTTAGTTTTAATTATAGCATTATTCTTTATATTTTGTTGTATTATTCATTTCAACTTATTAATGTTACAGTTTTACATAGCCATTGTTTTATGTTGCATTATTTAGTTTTAGTTGTTGCATTATCCTTTATATTTTATTGCATTATCCTTTATATTTTATTGCATTATCACTGCATTAATACATGATTTATGAATAAACTCACTAATTTTTATTTTTACTATGATATCCTATTCAAAGCATATTCAATAGGGATTTCGTTTTAAAGAGAATTAAATTATCTTTAATTTGATATATGATATGAAAAAATAATTTAAATTGAACGAGTTATGATTATTTAAAATTTTGCAAAAATCTAAAAGGAGTGAGAATAAAGAGAAAACAAGAGATAATTATGAGATGTGGTCCCCTAATATTAGATAAGTCAAATCTAATATTTATCCAAAAATGACAAAAATACCTATGTAATCAAATCTAAATCTTAATTGTCACGCCCCGATTTATAAACAAGGCTTAAATAAGAGAATTGAGGCACATCGGGAACGAGACTTGCACTTGGGATATCAATCAATAAGAAGAGTTCAAGCAAATAAGAAAGAAATCATCACACTTTATCCCAAGTTAAGCAAAAGATAGTAAGGGGTGCCTCCTCAAGAAGCGATCGTAGCTTCTTGAGTAAATCAAATATCAGAGTTTATAGTATGTTATCAAAAGACTAACAAAAGATAAAGAGTTTCAGCAGCGGAAAGTTATCAATGAAGTATGTATATGAAGATACACACTTCAACATCTAACTATTACAAAAAGAATCTTCAGCTCCACTTCGACTGTTGCCTCGTACTCTGCTCTAAAAGCTTCTATTAACCTGCGCATATTAGAAATAATGCGAGAGACTAAGTACAAATTGTACTTAGTTGTAACACCCGTAAAAATTTCATCGCTCTCTTTAACTATTAATTTAT
>JAPKLW010000878.1:172387-187981 GCA_026898455.1 Plectranthus barbatus
AAGCAACCCGCAAAAAGGAAGCCTGGCTCAGTGGAAAGTCCAAGTCCCAGTTCTGAGAAGAAAGGAAAGGCACAGGAGAAACCAGTGCGAAGATCTGGCCGAACCGCAGTTGCAACCATGGCTAGTAGGAATGCAAAGCTTCCGAAAACAAGTGTAGACAACCCGGTGGAGGTTCCTGATGAAGACCCACCTGTTGCAAAGAAGGAAACACAGTCTGAAAAAGCTAAGAGGGAAAAAGAAGGTTTGAAGAAGTTGATCCATGCTGCTGAACAATTACGATTGATTGAAGTGGCAAGGGAGAAGTCTGCAGGAAGTAAGAAAACTACACCATCGACCTCAAGCACGAAGCAAAAGGAATAGAAAAAGCCAATTGCAAAAGTGCAACCGAAGAAATCGGTTACCCCAGTGAAGGAATCAAGGCAGAAAAAGATCGAGGATAAAAAGCAAAATGAGGAGGAATGGGGCATGAGATCAAAGAACTGAGAGAGATGCAAACGGGTGAAAAGAGTCATAAGATGGAGTTTGGCCGTACAGTAGCTGGAAGGGAGATTTACCTTGAAGGATTACGGAAGAAAGATGATTTATAGTGTAAATGACGGTGCTAAATACTTCGACCCAAAGAGATAGCAGAGCAGAGGAATGAAATAGCATTGTTAGTCCCATTTCAGTTATGTGACAATGTTTGCGCTCAGTGCGACCATTTTAAGAAGGTGTGTATGGACATGAGATAAGATGATGAATGCCGGATTTTGCAAGCACAAACAGAAGGCAGTTGTTTGTGAATTCAGTCCCGCCATCACTTTAGAACTTTTTAATCGTGCAAGAAAATTGGTTTTCAACAAAAATCTTAAAACGAACGAAGACATCAAAGAAATCTAATTTTGCACGAAGAGGATATAACCACGAAAATCTAGAAAAATTATCAATAAAAATGACATAATAGCAAAAATTCATAGTCAAATTTACCGGGACAGGCCCCCATAAATCACAATGAATAAATTCTAACACATGCGATGCACATTTACTCAAAATAAAAAATGTTAAATACTCCCTCTGTCCCGCTAGAATAGGCCCTTTTCATTTTGACACATTAATTTCGGAGCTATTGTTTAGTAGCTAATTGTGGTTAGTAATAAAATTGGAAATCATAATTAACTTATTTAAAACTTAAACAAGTTAATTACGATTACCAATTTTATTATTAACCACAATTAGCTAATAAACATTAGCTCCGAAATTAATATGTCAAAATGAAAAGGGCCTATTCTAGCGGGACGGAGGTAGTAACTATTTTTAGCTAGTTGACACGACAAACACAGACCAAATTTTTTACACGAGGACGAAAAAGAAAGTAGCTTATAGGCTAATGACTGAAGGTGCAGAATGACCGAGGTGAGAGTGACATAGATCAAAGGTAGAAGAAGGAGGCTTGGTTCGCATGATTGCCATGAACTCCAGCTGATTGTTACCAAGCACGTACCGATGCTGAATCTGAAATTGAGAGGCAGCAAACAACACATGAACAAGGAGATCATTGGTGAGCTTTCTCACAGATAACAAGTTTTTCGTAATATCAAGAACAACCATAATATCATTCAAACAAATATTATTTGGTAGAGAATTAGAACCAGTACGAGTGATGCAAAGACGATCACCATTACCGACATTGACATGGTCCGAACCAGAATAGTTAGATACATTCTCATGACCAGATGCATCCAAAGAAATATGAGCCGTAGCGGGAGTATCTAGATACCAATCCGATGTGAAGAAATATTACAATTTTCGAAAAATACTTCAGCAAGTTGGGCAGACTGTGGTGGTCGAGAGTTGCGCATAAAATTCCTGTCGAACCGGTGAGAGCAATCAAAAACATCATACTCGGTTTTTCTACAGAAATAGCACCACGACTTGCGACATTGACGAGAGGATCCCTGGTTACGGTCACCTCCCTTATTAGATTGAGATTTACGGGAAGAATCATGGTTCTTTTGTGCTCCGTGCAAGGTGACGGGCTACGAGGACGGCCATGAATCAGAAGATTTCTGGAAGTGTTCATGACTCTGAGCACGGGCAAGCAAAGTATCAAAATTCAGAAAAGGATCCTTAGTAAGTTGAGCTGTAGTGAATGTCACAAATTCTGCACCCAAACCGCGAAAGAACCAATCCGACTTGTCGAAGACTTCGAGGGAACGGCTTATCGTAGCAAGCTGATCGCATATAGAGTGAAAGTTTTGATTTTAATATTCCAAAAGGCATGATGGTACCATAAGACAAATATGTGGCAAAAAAATTGACGATTTTTCTTATTCAGAGGATGTTGAGGAGATTACTAGACGATTGCTCACAACGAGCTTCACACAAAAGCGCAGAAAACTACGGAGAAAATTATTTCTCTCTCTCTCTGCGTATACATGCGTGTTGAGGAAGAAGAAGATATAAAATAACTAACCCTAACCACCATTTAAACTTCATCCACCAAAATAGAATACTTGGACTATCCCCATCAGCTCACAAAGCAATATTCACGCGTTTTTAAGTAGAAAACACGACTTTACTGGTTTTAGACAAAAAACTGAAGAAACCCCAGCTTGATCGACTACACTTCATGCACGTTGCATCTTCTTGTTCATATCATTTGCAGTCAACACTTCAACATCATGCTTTATAAGAAATATTTTATTTTAAAGCAATGTATCAAATATATTACAAATTATAATCATTTTTAATATATTATAAATTATCTATGTTATTAATTTTTTCTGACATACTATTAATTTTATTTTAGATTTATGACAGGCGTAAAATTCAACGGGTGATTTCTTGGATGGGGGTCAAACCCTAATAGGTAGAAACCCTAGACGTGAAATGAAGGAGGGTGGAAAAAAGTAGTGTAACCGTAAATAGTGTTTACGGTTTCACTAAAACCGTAAACACTATTTACGATTTTATGAAGATATAAAATTAGGGTTTATTTACTAAACCTAAACTAAAAACGTCGCAGGATTAAAAAATAATAATAATAATTTGATGAAACCGTAAACAATGTTTACGGTTTTATAAAATAAAAAATTAAAAAAAAATAAAACCGTAAACAGTGTTTACGGTTTAAAGAATATTTAAAAAAAAATCTAAAATATCCCATTTCAACGGTTTACAAAAATCGAAGTTTCAAAAAAAAAACAAATAAAACCGTAAACAGTGTTTACGGTTTTAAGAATTTTTTTTAAAAAAAATACTAAAAATATTAAATTCATAAATACTATTCACGGTTTCATTTTTCCCATTCTTCCCACGTTTTCTGCCATCTTTTGCTGCCATGCTAGTACAATAATGATGGACAATAATTTTACAGCTTTCTTCACTCAATTTAAGCTCACCATATTCATATTTTGAAGCTCACAACTCATTTTAAGCTCACCATATCCATATTCATATTTTTGCCCATTCTTCCGACGAATCTGCACCATATTTCATCCTTCAATCGTCACCCAAAATGTAGCCTTTTGAAATATATTTTTTATGGCAGAGCACTATCGTTCAAGAACCCGATTTTGTCTTGGTGATAAATGAAGAATCGTTGGATCTCTCGGAGTTGAAAGAAAAAATATTTGAAGCAACTGGTTGGAACAATTCAATGTGGGAGCTCCAACTAATGTTACAGTTATCTCAAAGCCGCAGTGGGGTGCTTTTGAACTTTGTGACGAGAGAGGTATGGCAGCATTATACAAATATAGTCATTTTCGTCAGGCTATAAATATTACGCTTCATGCTGTGGATTATGGAAATTATATGCTCCATGCTGATGACGACGGTGGAAATGAAACGCTCCATGGTGGGGACAATGAAAATGATGAGCTCGATGCTGCGGAGATTGGAAGTGATCCCAGTGGTGATGAAAGCTTCTCTACCGAAGAGGAGGACGAAATGGAATCAATTCCTGACCCAGACTCTGAAATTGAAGAGCGTGACGCATTCGTGGCTGAGGGGTCGAGAGGGAGGTATGTCTACACAGACATTGGTAATTATGTTGATCCTACTGATGATGATAATTTTTTTGGTATGCTGAATATGTGGAGTGGTGATCCAAACGAGATTGCAGCCGGCTTATGTTTTACCTCGAAGGATGACGTGAAGCAGGCTGTCACTCTTTGGTCTGCTAGTAGGGGCGTCGCATACCGGCTGAAAAAGTCGAATCAAAAATTATAGGATGTTTACTGCAACACCATTCACAGTTCGAATTCGGCAAGTTCATCTCAACAAAGTGTTCCGTGCCAATGGAGAGCTCGGGCCATCCCTTCGGTTGCTGCTGGTGGTTGGATACTTACTCACTGGGTGGATAGACAAAATTGCTCCGGAAGTAGCTCGAGGCAGCAAGGGCGGAATATCATGTCTGAAATGATATCCCACTTGATCCGGTGCCACCTTCAACAAGATCTGGAGTTTAAGGTGAAGAGCATCAAGGTGATTATCCGTGAAAAGTACAATGTCACCGTGAGTTACAAGAAGGTTTGGCACGGATGGAGAAGAGCTCTGGAGTACATGTACGGTGATTGGGAGTCCAACATCAATGAATTGCCCAACCACATGGACGCTATGATTCGACGGAATCCAAATACGCGGGTGGTCTGGAAATTCGAAAAAGGCGAGAAGAATGAGCCGCGCCGGACGTTGAGATATTTGTTTTGGTCCTTCGGTGCTTGTGTGCAGGCTTTTCAGCACACGTTTCCGGTCATCATGGTGGATGGTACACACATGCGAGGCACATACAAGGGCAAGTTGCTCGTAGCAGTTACAAAGACTGCGAACAACCGCATATTGCCATTGGCATATGCCCTTGTGGATGATGAGACCACCCACAGCTGGACTTGGTTTCTAAAGCACCTCCGCCTTAATGTTCTTGGAGACCAGCCTGTGTGTATGATATCTGATCGCAATGCCGGTCTCCTTGCAGCTTGGTGAACACATTCCCAGCGATTTCATGGAGCCGGATGGCATCGGTACTGCCTTCGTCATATTTGCACAAATTTGATGGATAAATTTCATGTGCAGGGTATCAAAGGGGTTTGCTATCAGATTGGTTCATCAAAGTCCAGGTCTCAGTACCAGAGGGCTTGGAGGGAGATGCAGAACCTGAGTCCTAGTGCTTGTGAATGGCTTAGGCAAATTCCGGAGCATAAGTGGACTCTTTACCGCGATGGAGGTCGTCGCTATGGCAATGCAACGACTAATGTATCTGAGAGTCACAATAATACTCTGAAAGGTACACGATTTCTGCCTATTAGAGCATTAGTCGATTCTATTCTTTTAAAGACGGCATCCATCTTTGGTAATGCTCTTGGTGAGATCGAACAATGTGATACCTTCCTTGCCACCCATCATCATACAAAATTTATGAATAGTAGAGTTGAGGCTGCAAGGCATATTGTTGTCCCCACGAGTGCCGCAAATTAGGGCTACACGGTTACAGCAGATGTGAGAGGCCGAGGGGTAGCTACGTTTGAGCTCTCATACCGTGACAGAACATGTGAGTGTGGTGAGTGGCAAGCAAATCATTTTCCGTGCTCGCATGCCATTGCAGTTTGTCTTCAAAGGCGGGAGAACCCCACTGATCTAGTAGAATCGTTCTACACGCGGTCAGCAAGGATGCAGCAATACAGTGGAGAATTTCGATCTGTCACAGATAACACAGAGTTGATATCTGTGGGATGGAGACTACAGCCGAATCATACAAGACTTGTTCATCACAATGTCAGGGGCAGGTGTCGAACGCAGCGCGCTCGAATGTCAATGGACCATCAAAATCGTAGGCGCACCACTAGCCAAATGAGCTGCAAACGATGCAACAGTGATGAGCATATAACTAGAAAATGTCATTGGTCTGATCCACGTTCAGATAGATTTCCCATTGATTCAATTTATAATGCTCACGGAGAGCTTGATACCAATGATGAAGATGACGAAGACGAAGACGAAGATGAAGACTAGATTTAGATGTTATAATAAGTTTCATTTTATTGTATGTTTTCATTTTATTGTATGTTTTCTTATGTACTTTTCATTTGAAAATGAATTAAATGTGTTATAAAATTTCATGTGTTTCATATATATAATTTCATGTGTTTTTATGTATCTTTCATTTTTAATTTTAATCATAATTAAAAAAAAAAACTGACGTTAAAATTAAAAAAATAAAAAAATAAATCAAAATCGTAAACATTGTTTACGGTTTTAGTAAAACCGTAAACAATGTTTACGGTTTCATGCATGATCCGAGTGATCCTTTCCCAGCCAATCAGATTCAGTCTTTTGTATTTTTTTTATATTATTTATTTTATTTTTGATTAATTACTTATTTATTTTTAATATTATCATACTTATAATATTCCTACTCATATGATTAAATTTTATACTATATTTCATACTTATGATTATATTTCAAGTAATATGATTATATTTGAATTATATTTCATAGTTATGATTATATTTCAAGTAATTTCATTATAATTGAACTATATTTCATACTTATGATTATATTTCAATTAATTTCAATATAATTGAACTATAGATCATACTTATGATTATATTTCAAGTAATTTCATTATAATTGAACTATAGATCATACTTATGATTATATTTCAAGTAATATGATTATAATTGAACTATTGATCATAGTTATGATTATATTTCAAGTAATATGATTATAATTGAACTATATTTCATACTTATGATTATATTTCAAGTAATTTCATTATAATTGAACTATAGATCATACTTATGATTATATTTCAAGTAATTTCATTATAATTGAACTATAGATCATACTTATGATTATATTTCAAGTAATATGATTATAATTGAACTATAGATCATACTTATGATTATATTTCAATTAATTTCATTATATTTGAATTATATTTCATAGTTATGATTATATTTCAAGTAATATCATTATAACATATTTCATAGTTATGATTATATTTCAAGTAATATCATTATAATTGAACTATAGATCATAGTTATGATTATATTTCAAGTAATTTCATTATAATTGAACTATAGATCATACTTATGATTATATTTCAAGTAATATGATTATAATTGAACTATAGATCATAGTTATGATTATATTTCTAGTAATATGATTATAATTGAACTATAGATCATAGTTATGATTATATTTCTAGTAATTTCATTATAATTGAACTATAGATCATAGTTATGATTATATTTCAAGTAATTTCATTATAACTGAACTATAGATCATACTTATGATTATATTTCAATTAATTTCACTATAATTGAACTATATTTCATACTTATGATTATATTTCAAGTAATTTCATTATAATTGAACTATAGATCATACTTATGATTATATTTCAAGTAATTTCATTATAATTGAATTATATTTCATACTTATTAAAGAGTTGCTGTGAACGATACTGTGTTGGGCTAAAACCTAAAACTACTCTGCACAAAGAAGAAAAGGAAAGCAGACCAAACCAAATTCTATAATGAAGGTGGGGACTGAGTTCATTTCTTGGTTTTATAACCATTGTTTAAATTTAATATTTGAGGACACCTGGCAAGCGTCAATTAATTTCATACTTATGATTATATTTCAATTAATTTTATTATAATTGAACTATATTTCATACTTATGATTAAAATTGAATTATATTTCATACTTATGATTATATTTCAAGTAATATGAATATAATTGAACTATAGTTCAGACTTATTATTATATTTCAATTAATATGAATATAATTGAACTATAGTTCATACTTATGATTATATTTCAAGTAATATGAATATTATTGAACTACAGTTCATACTTATATTTCATACTTATGAATATAATTTGGCATGACCTATACATATCTACGTCTATACCAAACCTGTACAAAGAACACCAATCCAATCCAAAATCCAGCAAAAAAATCCAAACTCCAACATTCGTACAATTCTCCAACATTCTTCAGCAAAGAAAACAACTACAACATTCGTAGAATTCTTAAAAAACTACAACATTCGTGAAAAAAATGTAAAAGACAATCATGGATCGGTAAATGATGCATCATCTCCTCTTTTTTTTAAAAATGATAGGAATTTTTGTCTTCTGCCCCTTCCTTTGCTCCGGCTGGCTGGTGGATTAGTGGGTTGACTTGCTACAAATGCAACACATTTTTTTGAATCAATAAACATTCATATAACAATAAAATTATAAATATTTATACCTGTAGGAGTAGCTTCATCACCAAACTGATGGCTGAGGGTGTATTCATCGTGATCATCCATATCTGCTCCGGTCTGATCATCCTCCTCACCCATAGCCGTGTCTGCATCATCTGCTCCGGTCTCATCAACCGTACCTACAAAATCCAAAAAACAAAAAGAATTGTTAACCAAATCATATCAAATACAACAATAAACAATTAATTATATTTTGTTACCGGCGCCTGCCCCTAGTTCAGGATGCAGATGTTCAAGACCCTCGAAAAACTCAGCACCCAGAGAATTATGTGGCGGAAGTTCTGCTGAATCAAACGTCTCCTTCTCCGTCCACCACCCGATTTTCTACCTCCTCCTCCGCGTCCAACCCAGTGCACTACCCCAAATGGACGACCATCTGCACCCGGATCCTCATTGACAATTGATTGTGAAGGATGGATAGCTGATTGCATCACATCACCGGATAAGTCGAAGGATTGGGCGACCTCAAGCTTCATATTTCTGAAGTTTTCGAGCAGCATGGGCATTTCTTCATTCGAAAGAGCAGACATAGTACCATAGTGTGAAAGAGAAGCATCCAACATATGGTCTATGTCACCCAGCCGATTAAGCTGAAATAATTATAACAAGTTGTGTATTATGCTTATATTTAAAATACAAAAATATAAAAAGGATTAAATTAAAACTAACCACTAATCGTAGCCGATCACCCTGTGATCTGAATCCATCGTCAGGCTTGGGCCGCCGATGTGCCAGATTCTCTATAAACTTAACGGTTCTTAGGTCGAACCATTCCAGGTAATTTGGTGAGATTGTGGGTGCTCCGGGAACCAAGGGGTTTTCTCCGAGGTGAACATTTTGTAGGTTGTTTCTATCATCCCAGATCTCCACCGGGATAGAATGATGAAACTCCCAATCTTTGTTCGTATGTCCGGTTCTCTTCCAATTGGCATATTTCTTGACATCCTCACTGTCACAGAGCAACAACCCGGAATCTGGTATGTCCTGAATGCGACCAAACTGTCGCTTGACATGCTCCGACTGGTAACTCGCGACCTCAGTAAAACATACCAGAAAGGTGGTGGAGGTCCAAGGAGTCTGATCGGACCGGACATACCAGTTTTGGTCCTCATATGGAAAAAATAAAAACTACAGTCCAAAAATTTAAAGTCAAGAATTACAAAATAAATAATTATAATTAAATAACTATAAGTAACTAAATATACCCGATCCTCGGACATGAGGGCCAACTGCTGTCTGTAGGATTCCAGGTTATGCCTAGCCACATTTGTGTGATCTTTACGGCCCGACCATCTGCAATTTCAAATAAGAATTTCAGGGTAAGTAATTAAAAAAATTAAGTGATCAACTCTTTAAAAAACGAGATATTTACCGGTAACCATGTGGATGCAACGCGGGCAACTCCGCATAAGGAGTGATTGGCCGAGGCTGCACAGGCAAACATCTTTGCCATGCCCAAATCTTGATAAATAGAAATACATAACAATTAATATATATTAAAATAAATTACATTCGTAAAATAAGTTAAATAATTTTACTAATTACCTGCAAGAGTACTAAGCAACCGCCAACGGTACTCGGTAGCGGATACATCGCTGCTTTGCTTAGATTTATATAAAGAACCGCCAAACAAGCGCTACCCCAACTTAGTTCGAATGTTTTATCTTCAATTAATGCGCGAACTAAGTGACAATAAACATTGTTCCCATTTTTATCTGGGAACAACAACCCACCTAAAATAAAACTAACTACAACCCGGGCACGCTTCAAAGGCCAATTATCAATTAATTGAAGTTGTGCTTCATTTAAGCCAAGAAAATCCTCAAGATCCCTAAAGAGTATTCTATTTTGACTAACTTCCTGGATGCCTAAATGATTTTCAATATACGGACCCCATCCCCCCTCTGGAGCTTCTTCGCTCCCTGTCACAGCATTTCCTTCGGTTCTTATTCCTAAAAGGCACTCTACATCCTGTAAAGTGATAGTAGCCTCTCCAAAACTAAAATGAAACGTGCTCGTCTCAGGACGCCACCTTTCAATTAAACTCTGAACTAAACTCCGGTCTAGGATAATATTTCCTAACCGGAGCACTCTATCAAAACCCATTTGTTCTATATGATGCATAGTATAAGGACATTGTAACACAGAATTAGCCAAATATATCCAAAAGCTACTATCCGCCCTCCTACACCCTATGGGAGCTATAGCATCTTCCTTATTGGTAAAAACACCACATGAACGGTGTTTACCTTGAAAATACAATAAATCAGGTTTTATTGGGCCTTGATTAACAAAAGCTTGAGAAGATGATGATGATGCCATTCCCTACATTTTATAAATATTCATATTAAGATGCATATCCAATTCAACAACATATCAAATTCATCAACATATCCAATTCATTCTATTCATCTACATCAAATTCATCAACATATCCAACATAATGTATACATAATCAACATATCCAACATAATGTATCAGGAATATCACAATATATCAATAAACCACTACAGATCTCAAATACATTCAATAACCAAAGAATCGACTGATTGAGCTCAAATAATTACACCATGGAGCATAATTTACGACATGAATCACAGAATCAGTAAATAACATATAGGGGCTTAATATTTACAACATAAATTTACAGCTCAAATCGACATAATTCTTCAAATTGGAGAGGGCGGCGCTTACCTATGAGGACGGCGGCAGCGGGCTGAGGACGGCGGCAGCGGCAGGGCCGACGGCGACGCAGCAGCAGGAGACGCCGGCGGTGGGGGGTAGACGGCGAACGGCGTGGAGAGAGAGAAAGGGGATCGGGAGTGCGGCGGCGGGGGTAGACGGCGAACGGCAGTCGGCGGGCAGGGGAGGGAAGGCTTGCGGCGGCGCAGCGCAGGGGCAGGGAAGGGTGGGTTCGCGACGCGTTTCTGGGGTGGTAGGTTTTTTTTTTTTTTTTTAATATAAACAATATTGTTTATTTATTTAAGATTTAAACCAAATTTGAACAATAAGTACCCGTGGCCTAACGGATAAGGCGTCTGACTTCTTATCGTTGATCGTGGGTTCGAGTCCCACTGACTTCAAAACCTGATTTTTATTAATAATGAAACCGTAAACGTTGTTTACGGTTTTATTTTTTATTTTTTATTTTTAATTTTCATGAAACCGTAAATAACGTTTACAGTTTCTTTTTTTGTTTATTTTTTTAAATAAATAAATGTTATTATTTAGTAGCCACTTAATTAAACCAAAAATTAGGTTTTAGTGAAACCGTAAACAACGAATACGGTTTCACTTCTTTGTAGTAAAACCGTAAACGTTGTTTACGGTTAGGCCTCTTTTTTCCACCCATTTAAGTTTAGGGTTTAGATTTTCTACCTACTAGGGTTTGCTACCAAAAACATGAATAAGCCAAAATTCAACATTCTCAAATTCTTGGCTATTCTCACTCTCTTAAATGTGTGCTTCGGTTCAAGAACAATGCCCAAGGGCAATGTTCTGCTACCTTCCTGTGCTAGTATGTTCCTTCTCTACTGTATTGGAGTCTTGTTCTCTCTCTTTCTTTGTTTGCGAGTGGAGGTCAAAGCGATGGGGGAAGATGGGAATGGGAGTTGCATAAGAATTTAAAATAGAATGATATTTATGGGTTTTATCAGGGCGGTCCTGAGAATCTGGGGGCCATGGGCGAAAATAAACCAAAATTTTTAAAGTTTTTTGAACGAATATATTTAAGTTTTGAATTTTAATTTCCATTTCTAGTATTATAATAAAAAGAAAAATTTGTAATAATATCATTATTTTTTTTGCATATACATTATTATTGTTTTAGGTTATATAATATATATTAAATATGTTTAGGTCCATTCTTGGGTCCTTAAGTATTGTATGTTAATTCTAAAATTTGAGAGAATTGTAATTATAAAACCTAGATTTATACTTATCCAATTTATTGAAGATACTATAGATTTATTCTTATCTAATATGTTGAATCTTTATGAAATTTAAATATGTATATATATAATAATGTTTGATAAAAATACAGCTTCTTTATTAATTGAATCAATTATATATATATATATATATATATATATACAGGGGCGAATCCAGGATTTGCTCGCCGTGGGGGCTGTGTCGTTGTAGTGCCTACATAATATAAAAAAAAAATTAACTTAAAATAATTAAAATGGTTTTTTACTAATTATAATGCACAGCAAATAAATTTGATACTTACTTAGTTACTAGAAGAATGAGACAGTTGATATCTCCGTGATGCCATGCTCTGATACCGTTGCAAAATTGCTTCAGTTTCAACACTTATAAAAATTCCTTTCTCGATGTAACACACCAAGCAATCCGAAAGAAACTCATCTCCCATTGTGTTGCGCAAATCATTCTTGATTATCTTCATCGCAGAAAAGGATCTTTCAACAGATGCTGTTGTGACCGGTAAGACCAATGCTAACACAATAAGTCGATAAACCAAATCGAAAGAATTGTTACACTTCATTTCAACCATCTTCTTTGCAAGAGCTCCAATATCACGAAGACCACTGAAAGCAGACTCCGATAAAACATAGCGGTGGTATGTGTGAAGTTGTGGTCTTAGATTACACAAATCGGCCATGGAGAAATCTTGTGAATATAACTCGGCAAGACGAAATATTCTCTCATGATCAAACTTGGCAAATGAATCGCTAGGATCAAGACATGATATGCACATAATTAGCTCTGAATTGGACTCATTAAAGCGATTGTCTATTTCTTGACAAATAACATCGACAACCTAAGATTACACAGAAAAATTATAAAGTTAATAATTAATAATTTAAACTTTTTAAATAAATTTAAGAAAAAAATATTTACCTGTAGAAAAATATCCACACGAAAATGGTGGAGATGAGTCCTCTTCTGGCCATCAACAGTCTTTCTTCCTCGGCCGGGAATAATATCTTCCATCTTAGGCACAATAATTTCATGTTGGGAACAAAACTTAGTGACTTCTTCCAATAATTTCTCCCAACCATCATTCCTAAAGTCTTTCAACTCATCTTTCAATACTTTAATCAATTGCACAGCAAGACCAATGTTCTGATTCTTATGCTGTAGCACTTGTGATAGTGTATTCGTCATTCCTAACAATTGTTTCATCAATTGGCCAATGAATACAAATTCAAAACTTTCCATTTTATCAATCAAACCAAGAGCAAGACCTCGACTCTTCAAATCATTGCCATCTTCAAACACAGTGAGAAGCACTTCTTTAACTGGATCCCATAAATCAAAAAGTCTAGCAATTGTATTGAAATGAGAACCCCATCGAGTATCACCAGCTCGAGCTAAACTCTTTTCTTGGTTCATTCCCCTTCCCGTATGAAGTTCACCACTTTCTATACGCTTTACAAAATCATCATATTGTCGTTGCCTCAAATCATCTCTTCTTTTACATGAAGCTCCAGAAACAGTCACAATCATTGACAGATATTCAAAAAAGCTACACACATATCCATTTTGGCTTACATTAGCTACAACAACCAATTGAAGCCGATGAGCAAAACAATGAATGTAGTGGGCATGTTCATTTTCTCTTAAAATGAGTGCTTTAAGTCCATTAAATTCTCCACGCATATTAGAGGCTCCATCATAACCTTGACCTCTAATCCTTGACATTGACAATCCGTTCTTTGTAAAAAAATCTTGAATAAAATCCTTCAAAGATTGTGCAGAAGTGTCACTAACATGCACTACTCCAAGAAACCGTTCTATCACTACCCCTTGATTGTTCACAAATCTCAAAACTATAGACATTTGCTCCTTCACTGAACTATCACGAGCTTCAGCAATTAAAAGAGAAAACCAGTTGTCTCCAATTTCTGCCAAGATAAAACTTCTCACCTCAGTAGCACATGCATTAATAATTTGCTTCTGAACAGTCGAAGAAGTCAATTGACTATTTCCTGGAGCATTTGAAATCATAACCTTATTTACCTCTTCATTTCGCTCACAATACCATTTTAATAGCTCAATAAAGTTACCTTTATGAATGGACTCTGTCGACTCATCATGTCCACGAAAAGCCAAGCCCTGTCCTAGAAGAAATCGAACTACATCCACAACTGCTGTTAATCGAAGACGATAATCCACCTCCATTTGGCCACTTTTTCGATGCATTACATAATCCACATTATGCCTTTGATTATTATATCCCAAACACTTAGTTTTAGCATAATTATGTGGACTATTGATCAATCCTTCATGAGCTTGAAACCTTTCTACTGCTTTTTTCCAATTCTTAAACCCATTTTTAGTAAATGCATCATCCCCATGTTTATGATCACTTTGAGCAAATAAATAACACCATAAGCAATATGCAGCATCTTTAGACACACTGTATTCTAGCCAATCAAATTTTTTGAACCAATAATCTTGAAATGATCTATGAGTCTTACCAAATTCAGTAGTAGGATAAGCATGACCATATGGTTGACAAGGGCCTTTGGCCAGATATCGTCTTCTTAATTCATCTCTAATGTCAGCATGGTAACTATCAATTGGTTTCCTCAATGCCGGATCACCAATAACATCTTCATCTGATAATTCAATCTCTACCCGAACTCTTTTTCTACTCTCCATAGTATCCTCATTAACATTAGAAGTTGAATTAGATGAACTCTCAACAAGTGATTTGGAACCCTTGTCAAGTTTAGAAAAGAATTTTTCCAATGTACTTTTTCCCCTAAATAATCACCAAATTCAATTTAGTAAAGCATTTAATCACAAATGATATTATATATATGTATCTATATCCAAACACTATAATCATTAATCAACAAATCTCAATAACAATTATAATCAATAATAGGTATTTGAGATTTCATAACAATAATGATTTATAAATTACCTTGTCATTAGTGATGCCCGCAAACAAAAACTGTAGATCAAATAATTCACGAACTAAGAGCAGATATCCACCAATTTTGAAAGAAAAAAAAAATCGCAGAAGAAGAAGATGGGAGACGTTAGCAGTGCTGCGGCAACCCTTCTTTACAAATTGTTAAATGAAAAGGTTTTTCTAATTAATTAATATTGGGCCAGGATTTATTTATATTTTGGGCTTGAAACTTAAACATGCCATCAAATTTTAGAAATATATGGGCCAAGTTTTATTATTATTCCTTTATTGAGCCCAACTGCCCAAATCTTTTAAAATTTGTTTGTGGGGGCGGTTATGATAATTTCATAATATATATGTGTATATAATTTTTTCTATATATGTATAAAAAAAATAAATTTGCAATCTTGTGGGGGCGGCTGCCCCCCCCAGCCCTGGGGTGGCGC
>JAPKLW010000878.1:188081-202069 GCA_026898455.1 Plectranthus barbatus
TATATATATATATATATATATATATATATATATATATAATTGAATATGATCTCATTTATTTATTAAAGAATTATATATATATAGAATATAATGGAACATAATTTTTTCGAGGTCCTCAAAAAATGGGGGCCCTAGGTCGGAGCCCCTCCCGCCCACCTTGAAGGCCGGTTCTGGGTTTTATATTAACATGAACAAGTATAGCACTCGCGCGATGCGTGAGAATTATATTTTGTTATAACCAATTTGTTGTTTCATTTCATTATTATTTTTCTATTAAAAATTATATAAGAATCATGTTAAAAAGATTAAATGATATAAAATAATATTAACGCATAAAAATATAATGCATTTCATACATTTCGAAATATTTTACTTATATACAACATCAGAAGTACACGACTTGCTATAATCTTATGTCCGCTTTAAGATAACTCTGAGAACAACAATAAATAAATAGTTATGAGCGAAAATCAATTTCGACAATAAAATGCAAATATGAATAATGATTGTTTGGACTCTCATTATTAGTTATGACATATAAAACAATGAAAGAAATTGTCCTATTTGATGTTTAAATAGAAGAAACTATAATCTTTGACAAAATATAATTATAAAAGATGTATTTAATATAATTAATTCTAAAAGGAAAAGGCTAATTATTTAATTGAAAAAAGAAAATTATTTGGATAGAAAATGATTTGTTCATAAATATTTTCCTTAATTAATTAATATAATATCCTAATTAATTTTTATTGAGATTTGATGCATATTTAGTTGAAAATATGAAATAGAAAAAATAAAATGATTTTCTTAATTGTATAAGGATAATTAAATATATAATACGTGTTTGATAAATCCAAAGTAACTTAATTTTTAATTATTTAATTTATTATTCTATGATTATAGAATGTTTACTTATTAATTTATAACTAAATAGTTCTATTAATGAACCATTAAGCGATTTTGTTTTAATATATATAGATATAGAAGTCACCATCGCCCACTTTTCGGCCAAATTTAATGAATAGATATTATTATTATTATTTTTATTATTATTATTATTATAATTATTATTATTATTATTATTAGGGCACCAAAACTTCCCCTACATCTTTCTATTAGCTCTTCTCAATGTCATTATGATTTAATTTTTAAAGTACCATGCATCAATACCTTAGCTGATTAGCTGTCACACGCATCAGCTGATTGTTTTGATGGAACTGGCAGTTGAGACAAAAAAAAAAAAAGGGCAAAATAAGTAAAATTACCTTAGTTGAATTGATCATCAAGTGAGGATTTATATCACTCAATGACATCTCATCACTATACATGTTATTATGACTGCATATCGCATATGTTGAGTGTGAATATTTGAGGAGTTATGCTGCTACTGGGGTTCGATACTTGTGTTGTGAGTGGAGTGAAAGCGCTCTTCTACTTATAAAGGCGTGTTTATCTGTTTGGGTATGAAAAGAGAGAGACACGTGTGCGCGTCTGATTGGAAGAGAATATTATATCCGTTGGAACCGTCGTCGTTCCTCAAGTTTGTTACGAGCTGAATATTCAGTTTCTGAGTTGTAATTTTCTGAGTTTTTTGAGCTGCGATTGAATCTTATCTCTTCCCTGTTCTTGATCAATAAAATTCCTCACAACCTCTCCGTGGATGTAACCAATTGGTGAACCACGTAAACCCCGGTCTTCTTGCATTTTTGTGAATGTGTGTTAAGGCTTGATTGTAAATCGATTGCTTCTGTGTGTTTGTTCGATTAGAACCCAACAATTGGCGTCGTCTGTGGGAAGTGCTTAAGGTTCTTTATAAGAATTGTGGTACAAATTCTTATTAAAAACTGAATGAATGCAATGTCCCCTATGGCTAAATATATATACAAGGGATATCTATGTAAATCCTAACCTTAGAATGAATAAAAGATGCGTTCATATCTATCTAAATATATGTAGATATAATGCCAGGGGAGTGATCATATGAGAACTCCCCTTACCATGTGAAAATAAGAACTAATCTCGGCCATCCAATTGATGATCCAATGCTCAAGACTAAATAAATCCCGTCTGCATTATAATGTAGTGAAACTTGCATTAAAGGGTAATTTTGTAATATTTTTTCTCTCTCCTCTAAAATCATCCTAAATATTTAAATGATCATATCTCATTCGATTTAGATTATTTTTTAATGTATCATATATCAAATTAAAGGTAATTTAATTATCTTTCAAACGAAATCCCTATTGCATATGTTTCGATTTAAAAATCATCATAAAAAATGAAAATTAGTGATTATATGCATAATTCTCGTAACAGTACACGAATTCTTATATAATGAACGGAGTTGCACAATATAATGCATGAAGTTATATTATATAATGCAAAATATGATAGATAAAATGCAATAACTTTTTTCCTGCAAGATCAAAAAAAAAATTCATTATCTTTGCATACTGCAGATAATACCATAATTGTTATAAAAGTTGATCATATATTACTTGGTTTTAATTATGTATTTTTTGTTATATTATATAAATGTATATTACTATATTATATAATGCATGTTTGTTCGGCATATAATGAATGTTTGCTAGGTATATAATGCATGTCGAGTTCAATATAATGCATGAAGTTATATAATGAATACAATAGCACAATATAATGCTTGAAATTATAGTATATAATGAAAAATATGATAGATAAAATGCAATATGTTTTTCCAGCGAAATCATCATTTCATCATTATATTTGCACTTGTTATTTATTATATAGTAATAACATATGCATTATAATGAAAGTAATATAATTTTCTCTAAAATAAAAGTAATATCATGTATAACATTCATAATTTTCGTAACAGTACACGAATTCTTATATAATAAATGCAGTTGTACAATATAATGCATGAAGTTATAGTATATAATGCAGAATATGATAGATAAAATGCAACATGTTTATTTCAGCGAAATCATCATTCATCATTATATTTACACTTATTATTATATAGTAATAACATATGCATTATAATGAAGGCAATATAATTTTTTTCTAAAATAAAAGTAATATTATATATAATAGAGGAAGCAATGTCGTATAATGATAGTAATATTGTTCTAAAATAAGAGTAATACCATATTATAACGCAGGAAAATGTTTGTTAGGTATATAATGAATGTTATGTATATAATGTATGTTTCCTAGGTATATAATGCAAGTTTGTTAGATATATAATGAATGTCGATATAGAATATGCAAACAGAATCTTAAATAAGTACAAAATGACAAAAATACCCTATAATGCAAGTTTTTTGAGATATAATGACCGAAAATTTTAGTAAAATCCTGAGCGTTCATTCATCAAAATCAATGGCGAGGATTGGTTCTTTTTTCTTATGGTAAGAGTGGTTCTCACTGGATCGCATCCCTATAATGCCATATCTATCTATAATGCCATATCTATCTATACATCTTAACATTCTTTCATTGCAATCGAGTAGTGAAGCTTGGGTAGCTCGAATTGTGTTACCAAATTTCAATTCGGTTTCTGGGTAAGTTTTGGGTTAAGTTCTTTGTTCTGAATTTTGGGGATTTTGTTCATCTCTGCAACCCCTCTGCAATCAACAGTGACGCGTGTGTGTCCATGGTTTCCTGTGTTGTGATATATGTTATCTGTTGTGATATCTCCATTACAAGATTAGGGAATAAGTAGTGGTTAAAAGTTGATGTAGAAGGTGTTGCTGCCAATATTTATACAAGCTCTCTATGCATCGAGCATTCCATGTCGTAGAACATGAGACTTCCATCTGTTGGTCATACGAGAACACCAAAATTGTCTGGATGTTCTACAGTATAGGCTCCCGAATATCACAGATCCGTAATGACCAACATCTGAATTGGTCATTCTTGAAGAGATCTCAAATCTTCATTCCCTGTTGTTAAGACTTGTGAAACCTTTCACTCAGTGGATGACTCTTGTGGTAAACATTATAAATGTTCCTAGAAATCAAAAGTAGGAGAAACTTCCCATGACAGGAAGAACGAAGACTGTAAAGAATATTAGATTACCGTGTACAGTTGTAGTGATTATATTAGATTTGATCCAAATTAAACCACTATAATCTTTTTTTACATTTCGTCTTTACTTATTCAGATCCTCTTATTTTAGGCACACAACTTTTAAACTCAACTACTAACCTCAGCTATTAACATTATCGCACGCTTCCACACGTTTTAAGCAAAATAATTACAATTTTGTCATTTTCAACAATGCACGCGATGCCTAATTGATAAAATCATTATGAAGGAAGAGGCAAAAAACATAGAAAAAACAAGTAAAACCCAAGGCTATAGAAGAATGTTCATACCTTTTTATTCTTCAAAAGTTCGAAAACACTTTTTCTCCTAGTCAAGACAATTTTTTTTCCTCATCCAGAAACTTGTCTAGTTGGTATTTTGTTCAGCTATATATTTTCCTATCTCTTTAATCCCGGTCCACCTATTACACGCGCTGAGATTTCTCATAGAAATAGCGAGAGAATCCATTGTTAGTGTTTCCATTTCTAAATAGCAACTGAATATTCTTTGAGTATTTTTGTAGTGAACGACCTTTTTATAATTTTACTATTCATTTTCATAGCAAATAAAATAACGATTAGTTTTTTAAAACTTAGCTGTAAAAAGTTTAAACATACACTGTTTGATTATTCCAAGCTATGCATAGTGGTAGCACCAGACATAAATGTGATGTATATACATAAATGTAATATTACTAGGGGTGAGCAAGAAAACAAAAAATAAAATATTTAACCGAACTGAAAAGTTTTTGGTTATTTTGGCTCGATTATTTCTGTTTTCAATTTGGTTATTTTTTTCTAGACTGGAGAACCGATTACATATATACTATTTAATTTTATTTTTAATAGTTATATTATATATATTTATTAATATAAATATAATAAATCTAATTTTTATTTTTAATTTTATTAATTTCTTAAACTATATTAAAATTCGTTTATAACTGAAATAATTGAAAATTAAATAAGAATTTCAATTAAGTTATTTTAATAATTCAGTTCGGTTCGATTGCTTCTAGTTTAAATTTAGTTATTTCGATGCAATTATTTTACGTGCCAAAATCAAACCGAATAAACAAATGCTCACTCCTAAATATTACTATATATATAATAAAATGAGTAATAAAAATGATTGATTTTTTTAATAAATAGTCCCATCTGGGGCTCATTCCATGTTTATTCTTCATGGGTTTATAAGTGCCTATGAGGGGTAAAAGCTGCAGCACATTTCCATGATCATTTGAATTAGGGATAATCAATAAATCGTCCATAATAAAGAAATGGTGCCAATTAGAGAGTGAATCAATCTTAACCATTAATTTAAAACATATAGTGTTAGAGAATCTTGATCGATGATTAAAAAAATGTAAAATAGAGAAAGTTTTATAAATATACTGATATGTTGCTCACGATTTCATGTTTTTCAAGCTATTTTCCATTCTAATATTTTATTTTAATAGTGCTTATCACTCTATAACCACCGCGCGGTCTATAAATATTTTACAAGGACTTCAAGAATCTAAACCGAAACAGATTACATTTGAGGGACTTATAGCAACATAAATGTAACCATCTCCCGCTTTTATAATCACTCCATCAAAACTTAAAATAACCATCAATTTTACTATATAATAACCTTAAATAGTAAATCCACATTTTTCAAATGTAATTCCCATAATAATTTATTACAATTTATGATTTGTTTTATTAATTTTCTTAATATGATATAGCAAATGGTATCTATTGGTGGTTCTAATCTTGCACTCACAAACTGGTGGTACATGACTAGTTTCTGTTTCTGAAAACAAATTGTGAGCGACCACATCGTTTAATGTTCAATTCGAATATACTTCAACACTAGAACGTATTGAGTTTCAAAAACCATGTAGAAACATAAGAAAATAGTAAAAAAAAAAAAAGCAAGGAATTTATAGAGGTTCGGAGCCTAAGTTCCTACGTCCTCTCTTTACACCGTGGTCTAGAAATTCACTAAGCCACCATTACAGATTGGTCTCGCGATTCTATCACTAGCTGGTAGATGCCAGTGTATACCAGTCCACTAGCTCACTCGTCCAAGCCTCTGGTCCCTTCGACTTTGCAGATTTGGAGTGCTGACACACCACGTAGCCTCTTCCTCCAGATTTTATAGTTCCTCACGAACTGTCGAACTGGTTGGCTAAACGCCCGTATGAATCACTGCTAGAGATCTGCAGTGACTATTGTGTTCTTTCTAGGATAGAAAGAACATCAATAAAAGTAACTCGAGCTTAGAAGCAATGAGTCTCGTGTTCAAGAAATGACACACAATTGACTATGTGCGAACTTGTTAGAAATTGTAAGAGATTGGCACTCTTCCTCAGAGTTCGTTAAAGATCATCCAAGTTCGTCTTTAGTCGTTTTAGTTTGTAACCTCTCTTACGGAAATACTTCATCTATTTATACACAAAGTAGGAGAGGTTTCAAAATTGTAGCCGTTTAGGGACATTTGAGCAACATCCAATCTGATGCGTCTCTTTTTCTGACGGGATCTGGTTGCTTTTTCAAAAGTTTTGCACCTGATAAGTCTGTTTCTCACACGGGATGTGGACATTCAACTTTCATGTCAGAATGACTCTTCTAGTCCAAGGAATCTAAACTAGTTGTTGCTTCGTCAATCTTTAAGACATAATCTTTCTTAAAGACTGGTCTTCTGCGATTCCTCAGACGTGTTCTCTTTGTCTCTTCGTACGAATAGGAACTGGCTGTGTGAATGGGTGATGATCCATGCTGGTGTCTCCATTCAGTTTCACTAAGTCATCGGCTTCAAACTAAAAGTTGGTAGCTCCTTACTCCATGCGATCCAATTTGTGTTGGATTTTATATACAGAAAGCATTCATTACGATGAGTATACATTCAACGGTATTTCATATATATTAAACAAACTTACATGCAAGTAACAATGGTATCATCTTATCTCATCGATAGTGACGATCATACTACGTGTTGTAGATCGCAGAAGACAGTAATATCACTTGACCTAGTGAGATATAAATATTATCACAACCGAGACAATGAATAAGGATAAGTCTGTCAGTGTAGGCTACAACATAGTCGGAAAGAAGTAATCTGTCTTGATTACTTGATATGCTGGTACGTGCGGTTGCGTATTGGTTGGACCACAGTCAGATGTATTCTACTGTCTGACATCAGAGAATACAAGATCTCGATCATGATTGAGTCCAAACCCTAACAAAGGTTCAGGGGTATGCACGACCTGACTGTAGCTTTGACTTGTCATGGTGGAGATCTTGAGTAAAGTACTCGTATACCCGCATCTTGGGTAGCAGCAGTTCGTGTACTACAGCCTGAGACTAGAATTAGGTTTTCATATCTGAGTAATAGGATGGGGACATTCGCTGTGGAGCTCAATAACATTCATCGTGCTAAAGTCCTACAGGCTAATTATGTTCAAGCACGAGTGATAAGGTTTGAGTGGTACTACTTAGAAAATAAGAAATTAAGTAAATGCAGCTCGTTCTCATAACGTGGTAATAAAGGGGTAGGTCAGTATTAATTCTATGGTGAAAAAAATTAATATTATTTAATTAATTATGTCCTGGGTTGTGGACATGAGAATTAATTAATTCATAGGCCCACTTTATTATTTGCATTAGGTCTCACATCTGACCTTAATTAAATATGTTGAATGGAGCCTAGTAGCCCATTAGGGTTTGAAACCCTAGGTCTATAAATAGATAGTTCTCTCAGTTTGTAATACAATTCAAATCAGTTGAAACCCTAGATCTAAGAGAGAGAGGGGCAACGCTCAGTGTGTATGGAGAAGAAGAGATTCAACTCCGGCTTTCACATTCACAGTGAAGGGATTTGTGAACTGAATCACGTAATCCGTTAGTCGAGATCGTAAACTGGAATATCAAAATAAATTGCTATGCCTATGATTAATCCTAGAATGCTCCTATTGATTATGCATAAAAGTGGTTTTTGCGGAATACCTGGATTATAGAAACCTGAAGAACGAGTGCGCAGAGATTTGATCCTCGATCCTTTTTCCCGCGCACCAAGATTTATTCCTAACAGATTGAGGAATTAAATCTTTGAAAATTAATAATAATTTTAGAAAAAAAAGAGGGAGAGAAGAAAGAACACGATCCTCCAGATCTTCTGATCTGTATCCCAACTCTAATCTGAATATCTGGTGAAAGATTCCCATCGGATTCCTCGCCCGGTTGAGAAGCAGAATTTCCGCCTCGTTCTCAGATCTTAGTCGATCACCAGAGCTCCCAAAATACTGGTTTGCTGTATTGCAACTTATGATCTTGTGGTGTGTTGTGATCTGAGAACCTGAAGACTATTTATAGGGAATTCTGGACTTCTATTGGGCCTGAGTTTTCATGGGCCAAACCAGAGGCTAGAATGCAAATAGCAAATAACGCCTATCAATTAATTAATTCCCATATTCAACCCAGAATATAATTGATTAATTAGTATTGATTCATTCCACCAAAGAATCAATGTTGTCCTACCAATTTGCTACCATGTTTTGAGGTACGGGTTGCATGGGCTCGGTATATTCCCACATTTAAAGTTACAGACATTCATTAATTGATTTAAGCTCTGACAAGCCATTTAATTAATTAACATCTTATATTCCTGAGTCAATCCACTCAAACCTTTTCACTTATGCTTGAACTTAATAAGCCTGCAGGACTTTAGCATAAAGAACCTTTTGAGCTGCTCAGGGAAAGTCACCATCCTATACTGGATGTGGTTACCTAGTTCCAGTACCAGACAGTCATACACAGACTGCTATCACCCAAGATACATATATACAAGCTCAACTAGAGCCTCTCGCTGCAACTCAATGTGATACACAATCCGCGTATACTTCTGTACCTTCATTTAGGTTTAGGATCTCATCAAGACATAGAGATCTAGATTTTTTTAATGTCAGATAAAAGAATCAATCTCAACTTAGGTCCTTATCAATGTGGCCCCACACCAGCATACCAAGCCATCTAAGATAAGATGCTTATTACTGCGTATACTACAGCCTACACCGACAGTTTATCCTGGAACTGTCTTAGCTGTGATAATCATTTATATGTCGCTAGGTCAAATGATCTATACGATCATCCATGATCTACTACAAACCGTATCATCTCCCCATCGACGAGATAAGAGCATAAGAGAATTTGCGACACATGTTTGTTAATTCAGACAGGAGATGAACATACAACATTTATGATTCCCAATATATTAACCAATCGACCTTGTACATAATATACCAATCATAATTCTTTCAGTATATAAATTTATCAATCTCCCACTTATACTCAAAGCATTAAACAGGTGTTTTCCAGAGTATAACTCGCCTAAACTAATCTAGCTATTACATCAATCATTCTACGTGGCTGGCTTTGCCCTCAACCTAAGTTTACGTACATGCATCTCATATACCTTCTGAGGCAGAGCTTTTGTGAATGGATCTGCTAGATTATTCTTTGTATAAATCTTCTCTACTAGCACATCACCCCTTGCTACGATTTCTCGTATAATATGGTACTTCCTCTCAATGTGTTGTATTGCTCTGTAAGTTCGTGATTCCTATGAATTAGACATAGCTCCGAATTATCACAATACACCATGATAGTCTTGGGCAGCTTAGGAATCACGTCCAACTCCAGAAGGAAGTTTCGAAACCATACTGCTTCTTTTGAAGCTTTAGAAGCTGCCACATATTCTGCTTCCATGGTGGAGTCAGCAATGCACTTTTGCTTTGCACTCCTCCATGATATGACCCCACCTCCCAATGTAAACACATAGCAAGAGGTGAACTTCTTTTCATCTCGGTCTGCTTGGAAATCAGAATCCGTATAACCCACAGGGCACAACTCCTCACACCGATAGACGAGACAATAGTCTCTAGTGCTTTTCAAGTATTTGAGTCTGTGCTTTACCGCGGTCCAATGCGCCTGTCCAGGGTTAGAATGATATCTTGCTACCATGCCTATAGCAAAGCAGATATCTGGCCTCGTACATAGTATTGCATACATGGGAATTCCCACAGCCGATGCATACGACACGTTGCTCATCTCATATTTCTCCTTTTGTGTCACTGGACACTGATCCTTGGAAAGATGTACGCCATGTCTGAAGGGTAACAAACCTTTCTTGGCAGTTTGCATGCTAAAACGGTCAATCACAATATCCACATATGATGCTTGAGACAAGGCCAACATCATTTTCTTGCGCTCCCCGTAATACTTTTACCCCTCGGATGTATCCTGCCTCCCCAAGGTCCTTCATATGAAACTGTTCGGATAACCACCCCTTTATGCCCGACAATACTTCTACATTGTCACCAATTAGAAGAATATTATCTACATAAAGTGCAAGGAACACCACGCTTCCGCTGACACAAAGACGGTACACGCAACTCTCGTTTGAACACTGTGTAAATCTATAGGATTTAATCACTTCATCAAAACATAGATTCCATGACCGTGAAGCTTGCTTAAGTCCATACAGGGACTTCTTAAGCTTCCAGACCAAATGTTCTTTGCCCTTCTGCACATAACTTTCTGGTTGTTGCATATAGATGTCTCGGCCTTCTTCAAGGTACCCATTTAGAAATGCGGTTTCGACATCCATCTGCCAGATTTCTAGTTCCATATGTGATGCTATGGCTAGGAGTATTCGAATGGAATTAAGCATGGCTACGGTGAGAAGGTCTTGTAATAGTCTACACCTTCTTTCTAACTATAACCCTTCGCCACCAGCCTTGCTTTGAAAACTATAATTTACCATTTGCTCCTTTCTTTCTTTTGTATACCCATTTTCACCGTATGGCTCGATAGCCATCTGGCAAATAAGTTTTCTGGTATACATCCATAACTATAATGGATTCTATTTCCAAATCAATGGTGATCAACTATTTGTCTGCATCTTTATCAGATACTGCCTCATCCTATGTCCAGGGGTCGGTATCATCTAGTCCGCTTTCTGGGATCAAGTCAGACGACTCTCCCACGAACATGTACCTTTCTGGTTGGTGGACAACCCTCCCATTGCGACGAGGCATCTGAGTCATGTCAGTAGTTGGCACAGTACTCGTTGGTCCCATACCTTGCATTGATGGCAGTGTTGGTATTCCCTCACCTATCACAGGTAGATTTACCAATACATTGGGCTTTCTTGATGGAATTGCTTCACTATCCCCAAGCTCGTAGAGGATAATTTCACTCTTGGATTTGTGGTTTCTTACATATTCATTCTCCAAGAATCTTGCGTTGGTAGTGACAACCACTTTTTGATTCTGAGGACAATAAAAGTAACCACCTTTCATTTGTCTGGGATATCCTACAAACAACATCAACTTACACATACTTTCTAACTTATCAGGTTCTTTTGTCAACAAATATGCTGGACAACCAAAACCCTCATTCTGGTTAAACTTGGCTTTCGCCCTTACCAGAGTTCCAGAGACATTTAGGAACTGATTTAGAAGGTACAAGGTTAAGCAAATAGGCCGCTGTCTCCAAGGCATATCCCAAAACAAAATTGGCAAGCTTCCATAACTCAGCATCAACCTGACCTTAAAGAGTCATATTTCTCCTTTCCGCTAAACCATTTTGTTGAGGGGTTCCTGGTGCAGTCCACTGGTATGTCATCCCGTTATCTGACAGATACTGCAAGAACTCGTTACTGAGGTATTCTCCACCATGATCCGATCGTAGTGTCTTGATAGTCTTGCCTAGCTTCTTTTCTACCTCAGTCCTAAACTCTTTGAATTTCTCAAAGCATTCGGACTTGTAGAGAAACCAATAGACATATCAAAATCTTGAGTAATCGTCAATAAATGTGATGAAGTACTCATAACCTCCACGAGCTTGCGTGGACATCGGTCCACATAAGTTACAGTGGATCAATTCCAACACATTCTCTGCTGAGACTGACTTGCCTTAAAAGGTCTGGTCATCATCTTTCCTTCTATACATAAATCACAAACTTGATGCGGTACCACTTGAAAAGATTCCAAGAGCCCATCGCATGCTAATATTTTAATCATCTTTAGATTGATGTGACCTAGTCTCAAGTGCCAGAGATATGTTTGATCCTTATTGGAAGAAAACTTTCTCTTTAAATGATTATTATAATTGGATGAGTTCGCAACATTCACGGAAGATTTATGCATAAAATCAATGATATAGAGAGAGTCAATCAGTTTTCCATGACAGATAACACCGTTATTCCCAATGATAGACACTCCACTATAAAAAATAACGGAAAATCCATCATTGAATAACTTGGAAACTGAAATTAAGCTCCACCGAAAAACCGGCACATATTAAACATCTCTCAAAATCAAAACATTGTTTCAAAAGCATAAAGTAAAATCTCCAATGGCTACTGTTGAGACTCGCTCTCCGCTGCCCATTGAGATAGTAATCTCGACATGTATCAGCTGTCTTGTCGGCTTGAACCCCTGCAAAGTATAACAAACATAATAAGTAGCTCCAGTATCCACTACCCAAGAATAGGTAGAAACTGATGCTAAACATGTTTCCATTATAAATGCACATGACGCACCTTGTCCTGTCTTCCTGACTTGACTATCTTTCTTCTAGTGACCAGCCTTGCCACATCTGAAACACTTTTCCTTTTTCGCAGGCACGCCCGGTGTTCTTTTTTACTTCCTTAAAGAAGTTGTACATTTGGCTTTCTTCTTAAACATTCCTTTGCGCCTCTTGCCAACCAGCGCAATAGGATGGTTTCCAGAAGTAGCCAAAGCAACCTTTTCTGAAGCATTACTGACTCTGCTGCCATCAAATTATTGAGCAACTCATTGAGAGTATACTCTTTCTTGTTCATGACAGCATTCAGTATGAAGTTCTCAAAAGACTTAGGCAGAGAGTTGAGAATGATATCAACCTGTGCTTCCGCATCGATACCGCCTCTGTGCAGCTTGAGTTCATCCATGAGATGAGTCATGCCGACCACGTGCTATCTGACCGAGCTACCATCAAACATCTTATTTCCCACAATTTCCCTCATGAGATTGAATCTGACAGCTCGGTCCGAATCACCATAGGTTACTGTGAGGTTGTCCATAATGTCACTTGCATTATCATATGAATGATGTTGTTGTGCCAGTACCTTGGACATCGTAGTCATCATATAGCATTTCACTATATTGTTTGACTTGAGCCACTTGTTATGGTAGCTCTTTTCCACATCAGTTGACGCATTAGTTGGAGCTGTCGAACGAGGCTTATCAAGGACAAACTTGTGTTCCTCTGCAACAAAGAAGTAATCCAAGTTGAATTTCAATTCTTGAAAATTGGGACCGGTTAGTTGGTTTTGTGCTAAGATATTGATCACATTTGGTAAAGACGTGTCTAAAAACAATAAATTAAAGCAGAAATTAAAACATAGTCGCAAACAGTTGAAACAATTAAATATTGAAACCTTATGATAAAACAATATTAATGTTTCCTCCAATTTACCTAAGTATTACTATTGCAAGCCACACATGTGGACGTTTACAACAAAACACTTAACCAGACTGCATCTTTCAATTCTAGTCCTCTAATTCCAATCCATGCTAGGGTTCCTTAGACAAATCAAATTAATAATTGGAGACTAACTTAAGACTATATTATTGTAGGGATTGAGTCTACAACGGGCAATATTAATTGCCATTAAACTTGCCAAGGATCGTTCTTAGGATACCAAGAATAAATACAATTAAATGAACCATGCAAAAGCCTATGCATGCTCCTACAAATTAAATTGCATAGGATGGATTAAAGATTGTACCTTGTTTCACCGTTTGATCCACAGGACAGATCGGAGAATAATAATGGTGAAAAACCTATTCAGATCTGAAGCGGAATATGGAACCTTGAATC
>JAPKLW010000878.1:202079-221543 GCA_026898455.1 Plectranthus barbatus
ATTATAGTTCGTCGTATGATTGTTCTATCAGACAGCGAGCATTGTTGCGGATACATACATGAATACCAGTGTACGAAAACACTTAATCATATATGCTTTCAGTATACAATCCCAACAATTATCCTACTAAGCATGGCCATCTGGACAATATCTAAGCTAGCATACCCACCAAAGCCAACCTTCCCATATAAGGATCTATCAGAACCACACCTGATCTCTTATAATAAGGTTGTCTTATTTAATTCAATCCCTAGAGAACTTATGAAAAACTCCACACACAACCTACACATGTAGACGTTTACGTATGAGCTCCCACTTCTCACATGAACAAAATGTTTGTTTTAAGAAATCCCATCTATTAGAACTTATGAATAATAAATTAAGTAAGCTACACATGTAGACGTTTACCTAATAAATTACCCACTTCCAATAAAGGATCACTTTGTGGAGGTCTTATTAAATAATAAGCTTAGTAATTTTTATTTCATAAGGTTCAATTGCACAGATTATTTTATGTAGCCATAATTATAACATTGCTAAAATTCTATCATGCCGTGCATGAATCCCGAATTTATATTTATAATTAATTACATAAAAAAAATCACATAAGCATGCTTTTAAAGCTGTAAATAAAAGCATTAAACATGCTCCTTTTATCTACAATGTGCTTGTATGTTGCGCAATTAATAATAAACACATATATCATGTGAATACAAATAATAAAGCAAATAAAAAATGTCCTCGTGGCCTCATGATAAAAAATTAATAATTAATTCTATCTATTATAATTTGGAATTATTTCACAAATCTTCCACTGGGCTCCCACTACTTGGACTGTGATCTGACTTTATTTTTATAAAAATAGGCCTCCAAGATTTGATCCATTAGAACAATGCACAACTGGGCCAGTTAACCAAATCGCGGGCCCGTGCACACATTGCAAGCCCGATAACCCGCGAGAACTTGGCCCGATGAGCCACCACCGGTGAACCACTGCTGCCGCCGTAGGCCTGCTAGAATCGCGCAGCAGCCCTGCACGCACGTTGCATGGCTACAGCCCGCAATTCCGCCACCCCCGGTCGTTGCCCGTTTTGCCTACCGCCACCCCCGACCTACGCCGCCGCTCCCTTCACGCCGCCCTTCTTTTCTTGTCGTTGGCGCCCCTGGCTTCCCAGGAAAAATGTGCAGGGCACGGTGGAGACGCGCGCCCTGGCTGCAGCCGCGCCATCCCAACGTCCGCTGCCTCCGGTCTGAGCCACGCCGCACCACCCTCCCCGCCGACGCCATCTGAGGAGCGCGAGCCCGCCGCTAGTGAGTGCGTGCAGGGCCGAGTAGGGTACCTGCACGCGCACGCGGAACCTAGGGTTCTGTCGTGTCGCACGCAGCTCCTCGCGCCCAGGCCGCCGCTGCCCACTGTCCTGGCTGAGCCTCCGTCTCCCCGCGTCGTCGTCCCGGAGCCGCCGCACTTGTCTGGCCGGCCAGTGGCCGCGCGGCTACTGCCATGCGTGCGCACGCTGCATGCTGGAAACCCTAGAGTTTCACAGCGGCTGAGCCGCCGTATTGGCCTGCGGCGCTCCGTCCCCACCGTGCCTCTGCTGCAAGCAACTGTCGTGCACAGCCTGCTGCAGTGCCGACGCTGTCGTGCGTCATCGTGCGGCCCTTCGTTCTTTGTGTTCTTCATGTTCTTCGTTTTATTCTACAGATTTGAATTGAAAATTACATGGAAAAAACTTCCTAATACAATTTGAAATTTAAATCTAACCACAGATTTATCTCGTGGGTGAAAAACGAATACTTATAAAAGGGCGGATTAACTCGAGAGCCACTAGGAACAAAAACACAATCATACAATTCAAAAACCATTCATGCATTCATTCAATAATAATTATCATGCAAATCATAGGCAATATTACTTTTCCTGATAGAGCCAATTAATTAACCTGGCTATATTACCAATTGAAGGGATTTGTGAATTGAATCACGTAATCCGTTAGCCGAGATTGTTAACTGGAATATCAAAATAAATTTTATGCCTACGATTAATCCTAGCATGCTCCTATTGATTATGCATAAAGGGGGTTTTTATGGAATACCTGGATTGTAGAAACCTGAAAAACGAGTGCGCAGAGATTTGATCCTCGATCTTTTTTCCCGCGCACCAAGATTTATTCCTAACAGATTGAGGAATTAAATCATTAAAAATTAATAATAATTTTTTAAAACAAAGAGGAGGAGAATAAAGAACATGATCCTCCTGATCTGATCTTCTGATCTGTATCCCAACTCTAATCCGAATATCTGGTGAAGATTCCCTTCGGATTCCTTGCCCGGTTGAGAAGAATAATTTCCTCCTTGTTCTCAGATCTTAGTCGATCACCACAGCTCCCAAAATACTGGTTTGCTGTGTTGCAACTTATGATCTTGTGGTGTGTTGTGATTTGACAACATGAAGCCTATATATAGGAAATTCTGGATTTCTATTGGGCCTGAGTTTTCATGGACCAGAATGCAAATAGCAAATAAGGCCTATCAATTAATTAATTCTCATATTCAACCCAGAATATAATTAATTAATTAATATTGATTCATTCCACCAGAGAATCAATATTGTCCTGCATATTTGTTACCACGTTTCAGGTACGAGTTGCATGGGCTCGGTATATCCCCACATTTAAGGTTACAGACATTCGTTAATTAATTTAAGCTCTGACAAGCCATTTAATTAATTAACATCTTATATTCCTGAGTCAATCCACTCAAATCTTTTCACTTATGCTTGAACTTAATCAGCCTGCAGGACTTTAGCATAACGAACCTTTGAGCTGCTCATGGAATGTCACCATCCTATACTGGATGTGGTTACCTAGTTCCAGTACCAAACAGTCATACACAGACTGCTATCACCCAAGATACAGATATACAAGCTCAACTAGAGCCTCTCACTGCAACTCAAAGTGATACACAATCCGCGTATACTTCTGTACCTTCATTTAGGTTTAGAATATCATCAAGCCATAGAGATCTAGATTATTTTAATGTCAGATAAAAGAATCGATCTCAACTTAGGTCCTTATCAATGCGTCCCTACACCAGCATACCAAGCCATCCAAGATAAGATGCTTATTACTACGTATGTTGCAGCCTACACCGACAGTTTATCCTGGAATTGTTTCAACTGTGATAATCATTTATATCTCACTAGGTCAAATGATCCATACGATCTTCCGTGATCTACTACACACCGTAGGATCTCCCTATCGATAAGATAAGAGGATAAGAGCGTTTGTGACACATGTTTGTTAATTCGGGCTGGAGATGAACATACAACATTTATGATTCCTAGTATATTAACCAATCGACCTTGTATATAATATACCAATCATAATGCTTTCAGTATATATATCCATCACACAGTCCTGTGGAATCCTCACCAGTAGTAGGATTGAAAAGCATTGGGATACAGATCTGAAGATCTAATCTGGAGAACATATTTCTTCCCTCTTTCTTTTTCTTTTGATTAATTCTTGAAATTAGATTTGGTTCTAAAATCCGTTTCCGTGGTTTTAGTCAAATCGCATGGTTGAATCAAGGGATTGTAATTCAAATGCAAAAGATCGCATGGTTCATAGGAGCATGCTAGGGTTTTATTGTATGTTAATTGTTCTCAACATCCATGAACGGTCCGAGTTTATTTGGATTTGGCGGTTCAATTCGCCATGAAATCCCTACAAACTGGGGCTTTTGGATTTTCACCCAATTTGTCTTGGTCAGCTTTGTCAGCTCTATTATAACTCGATGAAAATCGTAACAGGACTTTACATTTTTTATTCTAACTAAGCTAAACTAGAGCAACTTCTACTTAATGGTTTCTATACATAGTTTTGACACATCAAAAGAGCAAATACGTAGGAATACATCATAACATATTTTCTCCTTTTTTATGTAGTCGAAAATCACCGCTATTAAGCTCGTAAAGGGTCAGTTTTGAGTTTACATGATATATTCTATCAGAATCTAATACTCAAAAACTGAACACCTTGGTTACTCAGCCTGTCCTAAAAATATTCCCCCTTAATTGGAGAAATATTTCTAGATTAAGTTCAAGGGCGGAAAAAAACTGATTACACTCTGGTACAGATAAACCATCATAGAATAATTTAAGGGTTTCAAATAGATAGTCTTTTGTCACCAGAATTTATCAGTTTACCATTCATATGATTCTACCAAAAAACAAATAATAACAAAAGAGGTTAATGATAACAGAGCACCCATTTTACTTCTTGGTTACGACATCTACCTTCTGAGCCAGGTCAAGCAAGTGATCCAGTTCCATTTCCCTTCTCCTTTTCTCAGCCTATTTTCTTTGCTTCCTTTCTTCATCCTCTTTTCTACGTTCTTCCTGCCCCTTTTTTACAACAGTAATCAGAGAAGCTACGGTAGAGGGAAGTTGGCGAACTTTGGCTCTGGTTTCACCAGTCGTTGTTTGAGTCTTATTCGACTGTATAACCATGGTAGTAAAAGCTTCTTGATGTTGATCTCTGAACTCTTATTTGACACTGTATATTTGAGAGTGATGTAGCTTACCGTACTAGCGGTAAGTTTATAAGTTAAATAAAAATCAGAAGAGTTGTTATAGGGCGGTTCATGGAAGAATTAAGAAGATGAGCCCGTCATTGTAGATCCCAAGGTGATTATAGTATAACCACCTATATTAGATGTCCCAACATTCTCTATCAATGTTGATTATTTCTTCTTCCTGCAGGACTTGAGCTGCTTCATTCTCCTCTTCCAGAAGATTTTGATATGCTTTTGTTCTTCTTCTATCAAGGGAAGAGCTTGAGTTGTTCTTTGTTCTTCTTCAAAACGAATTTGAGATCTTTGCTGTTCTTCCTCACACATTAGTTCCCATTGAGATTTTTGATAAGCTCATATTTGCACTCACTTATCCATGTTTTTCTCCTTTGTTTGAGTATAATTAGTTTAGGTTTTTAGTTAATTCTGTGCATGAGTCTATATTAGAGGATGTTATGCTTGTCATGCTAAGTTTTGCAGGTATTTGAGGATAAAAAGAGGTCAAATGATTAAAAGAGCCGTGAAGAACAGAGTAGCTGCTTTGATTGACACACGGGAAGTCGACCAAGTTGGAAGACGTGCCAAAACCCCAAAGCATTACCTCTGTGTCGATCGACGTGGTGCATGTCGATCGACACAGAGGTCGAATGTCCATCGAAGGCAATGTAGAGAAGGAGGCTGCACATGTTGCGTGCATGTCGATCGACACCCCCGGTGTCGATCGACACGAAGGCTGGACAGGTGGCTCGACATGAAGGAAGAGCCTGGATTTTGACTTACATGCATGTCGATCGACATGGTGCATGTCGATCAACACAGAGGCCCGAAAAGGAAAATTGGTCTGTTTTGGATATTTTTGTTTTTTTACCCCAATACCTAAATTAGATATTTTTGCTCCTGTATAAATACTCTACTCATTAGGGCACGAAAATTGTTCTTGAATTTACTTAGAATTTGTCTAGCATTGAAGTTTTTCAAGACATTGAAGGTTCCTCTTCAAATTGTTAAGGTATTTTATAATATGTTTTCTTTATTATCAGTCATGATTTGTGGCTAGAAACCCTAGCAGGTTCTAGGGCTTGTGATATTCTTTTATAATGCATGTTTGAATGAAATCAACTCAATAGCATCGTTTAATTTCCTGAGATTAATTAATTGAATCTAGATTTAAAGAAGGATCGAGAGATGAATTTGAATCTAGGTTTATAGTTATCAATTGAAAGACCGAGAGGTCAAAATTGGTAATAGGAAGAGGAAATTAAATATACTTGTTTTATGTCTCAAAAGGAAGAATCATGTGTAGGAATTAATTAGATAATTATTGAGATTGACTAAGTTTGTGTTTTTAAGACCGAGAGGAGATTGTCACAATTTAGTAATCTAGGGTTAAATTTCCTAACCAAGGAGTTTAATCCATCAAAATCTATTTTATCCTCATTACTAAGTTGATGAATTTGCATGTCGATGATTAGAATATATGCCCTAAGATCTGTATCTTCATTATTTTTTTTTCCAAAATCTTTACTTTTATGCATTGTCATCATTCCATTTCAAAACCAAATCCCTATTTTGAATTTCCTCAAACTTCTATGTTCTAAAAACTATTGCTAGTACTCTAGGTATCTCGTTGCACAGTGCCTATGGGATCGACCACCTTAGGGTGTAAAAATTTTGTGCTCGTTGTTTTTTGTAGTTTATCAAATTGGCATCATTTCCGGGGACTGTCGGATTTGTCTATATATTAGTTTGCTTTTAGATCTGATGGATTGAGGCTGTATTTTATTTGAGTTTTTGTTTTATTTTCGTGTTTATTTTGGTTTTTGTTGTTTTAATTTCGTATTTCAGTGAGCGTGTGTTTTTCAAGTTTTTGCGTTCGTTTCGATCAACACAGCCCGTGTCAATCGACACAGCTGCAAACGACGTGCAGGTTGATCGACACAGAGGCCAATTTTTTGTTGTTCTTTTCTCAGGTTGCATGAACACGAGGGCTCGGGGCAAAGCACTCAAAGCTTTTGATCTAAAAATCGAGGCCACAGTCCTGAAGAGGAAAAATAAGGAAAAGGAAAGCACAACCAACCACATGGATCCACCACACCATAGAACCGAAGAGGACTTCTTAGATATATCACCATTGGAGGAGCCAAACACACAACTCACTCAAGGGAATGCCTTGCTTCTAGTCCAAGAAGTCAATCACATGAAAAACATAATCAAGCAATTGATGGCCGAAAGAGAAGTAAACAGACTCGAAGCTGTGAGAAGGGAAAGAGAAAGAGAAAGGCGCCATCAAAAGGACTCCGAGGATGAGGATCCAAATGCCACGGCAAGAAGGTATAGACCGCAACCCCGTAATGAGGGATTGGTTATTGGTATCAATGTCAATAACTTTGAACTCAAAACCGGCCTGATTCAGATGGTTCAGCAGAACTAATTTGGTGGCCAAGCAGTGGAGGATCCCTACACTCACCTTCCCATGTTCGTGGAGATATGTGAGACAGTCAAACAAAGTGGAGTGACCCAGGATGTTATTCTTCTACGTCTGTTTCCCTATTCACTTTGGGATTAGGCTAGATCGTGGTTTGCATCTCTTGATTGCAGCAGCATCCACACTTGAGTTGATCTCCAAGCAGAGTTCCTTGCCGCGTTCTTCCTTCTATTAGTCATCATCCAAAAGAAGATAGAGATCTTGCAGTTCCATCAGAAGATGGACGAATCTTTGTTCGAGGCATGGACAAGATGTAATGAGTTGTTGAGGAATTGTCCAGGCCATGGAGTTGACATCGAGAAGCAAGCCCACATCTTCTACAGAGGGATGAGTGAGAGAATCCAAGAGTGTATTGACAATGCTGCGGGAGGTTCTTTGATGAGCAAATCACCTGAAGAGGCCCTCAAGCTGTTCAAGAAGATGGGGTTTCACACTGATCACTGCTTTTTCTAACAGATTAATGATAATAACAGTGGCAAATAAATTTGTAAACCCTAAGGTTATCGATCCAGGGGAATTGTGTGGGAAAAATATCCTATGTACTAATTATGATTCTAAAATCTATTGTTTGAGTAATTCAATTGGTTTTATAAAACTAAAGAGAACAATACGAAAAATTAAAGGTTGTGAAATCAGATTAAAGAGGCACATATTATAGGGAAGAAGTCTTATTATGGATAACATGTAGGAATCAATTAATTTAACAGGTGGAATATTGCAATAATGCTATATTTCCTTCTTTGGAAAATATAACCTAGATTACTAATTAGTGATTATCTCCGCTCGGTCTCAAATACACCAAATTAGTCAATCTGATAAGCAAATCATTCAATTCCTACAATCTAGTACATCTGTTTGGATAGTGTAGATGTATCATGCATTCCTAATCCCACTATTTATATTCACCTCTCGGTCCTTCTAACAATAGCTAGACATCTAAATTAATCGTCACCTCTCGGTCCTTGAATTAATCTAGAATTATGAAATAAATACAAGAATCATGAACCCAATTAATTAATTCTAACATGCATCCATAATAATATTCAAACCCTAGAACCCACTAGGGTTTCTAGCCACTCATCGCAGATAGAAATCCAAAAGAAAACATATTAAATTGCATAAACATAAAGAACTTACTAGAAAATAAAAAGGTTTCTTGTTCCCCAAGTCTCCTAACTCCAAAAACTAAATTGCAAAATGAAAATATGAAAAGAGAACTGAAAAATATGAATGGTGATGTCTAATAATCAAATTTAAGGAGGTATTTATAGAGGGGAAGGTGTATTCTATCAAATCTAGGGCTAAAGATATGATATATCTCGAATTTGACAGGATTTCCGTGAAAGACTTGCATTGATCGACGGCGCTTTTTTTCTCCGGCGTCCTCCTGCGCTGTCTCACGGTTTTGGCCATAACTTCCTCTCCCGAACTCCGATTGACCCGATTCCAGTTGCGTTGGAAAGCTAACTCGAAGCTCTATCCACTGCCATTCGCTAATAGCCCGAATTTCTTGTATGGAGAAATCCTTCACTGCTACTCTTGCACGTCACTGCCTTCGGAACGGTTTTCCAGTGATTTTGGCCTAAAAACTGTGAAAACACACCATAACCCGCATAAAACCACCAAATATCGACTCATGCACATAATATATAAATAAACTCAATAAACATACATAAAATAGTAGAAAATAATATGGATAAGCGAGAAAAACAATGAGTTTATCAAACCCCCCAAGCTTGAACGTTTGATTGTCCTCAATTAATAAGCAAGAAAGAAATCAAAAGATCATGTAGTTAAAGTGCAATGCCTCACAAGATTCATCACAGTCAAGAATCAAAAATCTACTACACACAAGCAATTTGAAAGAGACAGAAATCTTTCAATTGTGGAAGAACTCACGGGAAGTGTATCGCTCAACGCTCAAGTGTTTAAGATATAGATGAAAGCACTCAACAACATGTATGAAGAAATTTCTACCATAGGCTTGCAAATTCTCTAATATCTCCACTGCTAGAACGTGCACACAAATCTAGGATCAAAAAGGACTTTCAATAGGTTGTAATGTAGGCTTTTTGTGAAAGGTAGGGAAATATGGCCAAGTGACTAAAAATAAATTGAGTTAATTACTCTCAATAAATCTAAAACCACCATCTATGAATATCTACCCTTCTCCTCAAATATATCAATGACACAACTTTTTCTAGCTCATTTTGAATCTCTTATGCTCTTTACATAATGTTGTATTCTTTTATTTTCAGAGAGCTTATGAGAATTCTAATTATTTCTTTGTGCTTCTTTTTCACACATCTTTTCACCACTAATTTATAATTTCTTATCTCCATCTCACTTTCAGTCAACCCCATATACCACAACTCAAGACATGAGCGAAACCAATACTTCTTCTTAATCTCATAGACAAGGAAAGAAAAATTTTGTATAGGCTCAAAAGTGGATAACTAGGAAAAATTTAATGTGAAGGGACAGTGTTTAGGGAATTGGGCTATCAAAGATGGCCTAAGATCATCTCCTAAACTCGTGCACACTATGCAGTCTTAACACAGAAAATAGGCAAGTTCTAGAGAAATAAAAACACACATGTGAATCTCACATCAAACGAAATAAGGCTCAAGATCTCACACAAGGGTTTAAAATTTTTCTTTCACAGTCAATTTCAAATCAGCTCAATCATCATGCAAGTGTAAGTGTCAAATCAATCCCATCATGCGATATTCTACATTCATAGGCATCTAACCACATTCACAATCAATTCAAACTTAGCCCTCAATCAATTCTAATCTCACAATCTCATTCGGGTTATATCAAAACTCAAAAATTTTCCGCACAAAATAGCATAAAACTAAAAGTTAAGGCAAAATAAGATTAAATACGAAAACAGAATAAAAGATAGAATGTTCCATCTCTTGTCCACATCCCCCCAAACTTATTTCCAACTCAAAAGTGGAATAAGTTTGAAAATCAGATAAAAGAAGGAACGATACCTCGTAGTTGATCTCAGACATCAACTTTTTATCCTCCCGGAGTCTTCAAACTTCGCACGACAAGAATTTGAGGCTGTTAGCACTTCGTGTCGATCGACATTGGATGGCGTCGATTGATGGGAAGCCTTCTTGTGACCCTCTCTCGGATCAAGTGCATTCCGCCGGCTATCTACTCGGCATCGATCGACGCCAGGCTGCGTCGATCGACGTCGAGCCGTACTCCAATATTTTTTACTGCAAAACACTGTTAGTGCAGAAATAATAGAAATTCAAAATAAAATAAAAAACAAAAATTGAAAAGAAATTATGGAAGAGGTTGGTGTACCTCCCAACAAGTGCTTGATTTAACGTCGCAGCTCGACGATACCTCAACTCACTACCAGGGAGGTCGGGTCCAGACTCGCCAACCTTGGGCATCCACCATGTAGACTTTCCGGTCTTTGACGATGGTGGTGAGCTCAGAAAAAGGGGGCATAGTTGACACTCTCTCTCCTACGTTTCCTCGCTCCCACTCAATGGCAGCTTCTTCCTCCTCCTCGGATTCATCTCCTTCTTCAGTAGTGGAGATCCGGTTGCACTCTGCTTTCTTCTTGCTCTTGTCGATCACAAAAGTGATCTTCTTGTCAATTGATCGGAGTGTGATCTCACCGCCTCGACAGTCAATGAGAGCGGCGCTAGTGTCGAGAAACTCATGCCCCAAGATCATGGGCATGTTCTCATCTTCCTTCATCTCGTGCACCACAAAATCTGCAGGAAAAATGAGATGGCCCACACGAATGAGCACATCCTCTAGTATACCTTTTTGGCAGGACACAGATCGGTCCACCATCTGCAGGGTGATCGTCGTGGACCTCATCTCTCTGATGTTGAGATGCTTGTAGATGGAGTACTACATCAGGTTGATACTGGCCCCAGTATCGCATAGTACTCTCTCGAACGTGTGTCCTCCAATCTTAACCGGAATAGAGAAACATCCAGGATCGCTTCACTTGATAGGCACCTGCTTTTGAAGTACCAGGCTGCACTGCTCGTGGATCTTCACCGTCTCGTTCTCCACGAACTACTTCTTTCCACTCATCAATCATCCGGAGGTACTTCATGTACCCCGGGATCTCCTTTAGTGCTTCGATCAGCGGGATGTTGATGCTGACCTTCTTCAAATTCTCCACGAATCTGGAGAACTTCTAGTCCTCCTTCTGCTTCGCGAACCGCTGATGGAACGGCAGAGGAGGGGATTGATCTTCAGACTGCTGCAGCTTTGTACCTGGAGTAGACTTCTGCGTCGATCGACGCGAGGCGGCGTCGATCGACGGGGTTCTTTCTTCGGTGTCGATCAACGCGGAAGGAGCATCGATTGACGACGACTCCTCTCCTGTGAAATCTTGCTCTTTCTCACCTCCACAATCCTTCACGGCCATCTCGGGACTCTTGTAGCTCGTCCCAAATCTCAGAGTAACGGCATTCACTGACTTCTCCTTTGCCGGGTTCATCTCTGTTGTGCTTGGAAGCTGTCCCGACTTAGGCTGCTTGCTGAGAGTAGCGGCGATTTGGCTCAGTTGGGTGTCCATCATCTGCAGATGTTTCTTCATCAGCTGCATGTGGTTGGCCATCCCCTTCACTTCGGTTTCTACTTTCCCAAACCGATTATCTGAGCTCTTGATGAATTTCTCGAGCATCTCTTCCAGCACAAATTTCTTTCTTTCCACAATCTCTCCTCCAGTACCTACATCAAAACCGGGTGGACGGTGCTCTGCTGCAGAGGTGTTAGAATATGAAAAACCAGGGTGAGTTCTCCAATGGTTGTAGTGGTACCCCTGATTGCCTCCTCGGTAATTATTCTGATAACCACCTCCGAGATAATTTACTTCTGCTCCGGTAGTTCCAGATGAACTGCTCACCCCCCGATTGATGTAGTCAGCCTCCACGGGGTACTATGGCCATGTTCGGCTCTGCTGTAGTGGCAGTTGTGGCTTTTGTTGCTTCCAATTTTGCAATATCTTCCAGGAGCTTTTTCACTTCAGCAACCACGTCCAACTCTGGCTTTGTCTCGACTGCTTTGACTGGTAGTAACTACCTCTCGTTCGACCACTGATGGCTATTCAGAGCCATATCTGCCAGAAGTCTCATTCCATTGGCTCCACTCTTCTTCATTAGGATTCCACCAGCAGATGCATCAACCAACTCTTTCATGTGTGGGCTCAGACCTTCATAGAAATGACAGAACTGCATCTCTAAATCGATCCCATGCCCCGGACAGAGTCGCAAGAGCTCCTTATACCTTTTCCAAGCCTCATGTAGTGATTCATCATAATCTGTTTGAATGTAGTGATAGCAGCTTTCCTCTTCAGCAGCAGGCTCGGCGGGAAGTAGTTGGTGAGGAATTCTGCTCGAAGCTCCTCCCATGTCCCAATCTGACTCTTGTCTAGTCCAGCATACCAAGACCTCGCCTCGTCGCTGAGTGAGAACGCAAAGAGTTTCATTCTGATGACGTCTTGGGGAAATCCATTTTGCTTTACAGTGTCGCACACCTCTATGAATAGATTGAGGTGGGCATATAGATCTTCGATGTCTTTCCCCCCAAACTGGTTCTGCTGCACCATTTGGATCAGACCTGTGCGTAGCTCAAAGTTGTTGGTGTTGACGCCAACTCTAAATCCGGCCTCTTGTTGTTGTGGAAGAAATCGGTCCAAGATGGACCTCTGTGGAACCACTATCTGCCTACCATTCAGTTTTGCCAGTCTCGCGGCTTGTTCGGCTTGAGTAGCCTGGGCTGCTTGAAGTTGTGCTCTCAGCTGTTGTACCTCATTCACAAACTGCCTCTGCTCTTCAGGAGTCATTTTCTGCAGAGGTGCTTCAGGATTCTCTGCCACCTCTCGTTGTTTGTCTTTTCCTTTCTTTCTGATTTTCCTGCAGGTTGCTTCAATTTCAGGGACAAAGGCCTCGAGTGTCTTTCCTTCGGCTCGCGTGTTCATGCACCTGCGCAGAAAAAAGGTAGAAATTAGTCAGCATCGATCAACGTGAATACCACGTCGATCGATGCAAGAGATCGGTCTGCGTCGATCGACGCAAGGTGGGCGTCGATCGACGCTTGACGCGGATAAGAAAACTCACTCACTCACACGTACAGAAAAATAAAACACAATCCAGCAAATCTTAGAACAAACTAGTAACAAGATAAAATCTAACAATTCCCCGGCAACGGCGCCAATATGATCACTGCTTTCTCTAACAGATTAATTATAATAACAGTGGCAAATAAATTTGTAAACCTTAAGGTTATCGATCCAGGGGAATTGTGTGGGGAAAATATCATATGTACTAATTATGATTCTAAAATCTATTGTTTGAGTAATTCAAAATTAGATTTTGGTTTTATAAAACTAAAGAGAACAATACAAAAAATTAAAGGTTGTGAAATCAGATTAAAAAGGCACAGATTCTAGGGAAGAAGTCTTATTATAGATAACATGTAGGAATCAATTAATTTAACAGGTGGAATACTGCAATAATGTTATATTTCCTTGTTTGGCAAATATAACCTAGATTACTAATTAGTGATTATCTCCGCTCGGTCTAAAATACACCAAATTAGTCAATCTGATAAGCAAATCAGTTCAATTCCTACAATCTAGTACATCTGTTTGGATAGTGTAGATGTACCATGCATTCCTAATCCCACTATTAATATTCACCTCTCGGTCCTTCTATCAATAGCTAGACATCTAAATTAATCGTCACCTCTCGGTTCTTGAATTAATCTTGAATTATGAAATAAACACAGGAATCATGAACCCAATTAATTAATTCTAACATGCGTCCATAATAATATTCAAATCCTAGAACCCACTAGGGTTTCTAGCCACTCATCGCAGATAGAAATCCAAAAGAAAACATATTAAATTGCATAAACATAAAGAACTTACTAGAAAATAAAAGGGTTTCTTGTTTCCCAAGTCTCCTAACTCCAAAAATTAAATTGCAGAATGAAAATATGAAAAGAGAACTGAAAAATATGAATGGCGATGTCTAATAATCAAATTTAAGGTGGTATTTATAGAGGGAAAGGTGTATCCTATCAATTCTAGGGCTAAAGATATGATATATCTCGAATTTGACAGGATTTCCGCGCCAGACTTGCGTCGATCGACGCCAATCAAGCGTTGATCGACGGCGCTTTTTTTCTCCGGCGTCCTCCTGCGCGGTCTCACGGTTTTGGCCATAACTTCCTCTCCCGAACTCCGATTGACCCAATTCCAGTTGCGTTTGAAAGCTAACTCAAAGCTATATCCATTGCCATTCTCCAATATCCCTAATTCCTTATGTGGAGAAATCCTTCACTGCTACTCTTGCACGTCACTGCCTTCGGAACGGTTTTCCGGTGATTTTGGCCTAAAAACTGTGAAAAGACTCCATAACACGCATAACACCACCATATATCGACTCATGCACATAATATATAAATAATATCAATAAAATTACATAAAATAGTAGAAAATAATATGGATAAGCGAGCAAAATAATGAGCTTATCACACACTCGGCAATGGTCTAATCCGAGGAGACCGCAAGTCCAAGCAGTGGAAAATAAGGAAGATGACACCCTGAAGAAGGAGATTAAGAAGCTCAAGAGGGAGATGGAGAAACTGACATCTAATGTTGCTTGTGTTTCTGTTGCATAGGTTGACCCCATAGTTGATGTGAACTTTATGAACTGAGGCGATTATCACAACCAATACCGGCAAGGGGGATATCAGCATTTCCACCCGAGAGCTCATCCTGGATTTTCTTATGCTCGGCCTGATGGTGACGAACACCCTCCACCGGACTTTGATGTGATGAATGGTGAGATCGTGGAAAAGAAGAAGGAAAACCTGGACGAGGTGTTGCAAAAATTTATTTAGGCTTCCAACTACCGTGTGGGCAAGATTGAACAAGAGGTGAAAGGGGTCAACAATAAGGTGGAGCTGCTTGGGAAACATGTGCAAATCATCGAGACCCAAGTGAGTCAAATTGCTACCTCAATCGGGGCGCAACACACGCCGGGAAGGATGCTGAGCACCACCGAAATCAACCCGAAGAACCAAAAGGACTGCAAGGCCATTAAACTGAGATCCGAAACCAGCTACACAGGTCTGAGCATGCCCCAAAACAAGTTTAGGGGAGAAGAGGAGGAGAAGGCCACTGAGCCGTCCTATGTTTCGATCGACACCCTTTCGGGATCCAAAATTGAGTTATCCTCATGGCAGGTAGCTTCTCAGTGATTTTTACTGCTACCTTTCTCTTTCTTCTCACATAATGCATGTCATTTGATTGAGAAACTATTCAAGTGTGTGCAGTTCTTTTGGAAGTGGATTTCCATATAGGACCTCGGATAGTTGGTTCCAGATGTGTGGAATTATCGTGCGATTTATGACCATCATGATTAGCATTCCTAGCCTTTTAAAGGAAATTTAATTTGGCTCAGGTTTCAAATAGTTGTTCCCCCTAATTGGTATGTTACTCTCATTATTTGGGAGTAACTAGGCTCGTTGTTCGACTTTCGCCAAACTGAGGCTGGTTGTTTAGTCAAAGTTATTGTTGAAATTGGCTTCGTTGCACGAAACATGTTGCTTAGCCTGTTTCTTGGGCTGAAATGGCATTCTCTCAGTTTTTGATTGAGCAAGTTTAGGAATATATTATTTTACCAGTTTTTCCCGAAGAACCGGCCTCTTGATCACTTCCCGATTAGCCAGTTTGGGGTTGTTTGCAGTCCAACATTTAGCCTTTCCAGCAAAAGCTGGGAAATCTTTGGCTACACCTTTGCCCTTCAATGTTGATTGATCACTGGTATTTTCCTTTATAAAGCTAATTTTCTTTTATCATTTGTCTATACTTAAAGAAGATGCAGAATTGCTCAAATCATTTTCTCTAAAACCTAGACCCATTTTATCCTTGGAGTCTTTTTGTATAAAGAGCACTTCTTTAAGTTATCTTGAGCTTTTTCACAAAGGAACATTTACAGGGTTCTTGATCAAGGTTTCTCTGTTTCAATGAATCACACTCCATGTTAAGACATTTAAAATTGTTTAATATATTGGAGTGTTCTTCCCTAATTTGGCTAGTTCCTCACTGGTAGACCAAGACTTTTCAATCTCATTGGTCAAAACTGAGATTCACACTTTCAGAGAGGAGTTTTCTCCGGCTAAAATATTTTTGAGTTCATAAAATTTTCGATGAAAGATCAAGGAAACATCTTCTGAATCAGAGCAATACGATTCAGACTCCTCTATTATGCATGTAGAAAGCATTGAAACTAGTAGAGAATTGGTTACCTCGTCACTAGTTGCGGCTAAGGCCATCTCTACTTCTGCATCATCATGGTTTCCTTCCTCGATAGTGGCTGGAAATACTAGAAGAGCTTTTTCCTCTGACTTTTTGTCTGAGGTGATGCATCTATCATCATTATCGAGAACATTGGGCACCTATGCTCATAACAGCATCGCCTTGGTAATGGCCCTTGAAGCTCTTTGCTCAAAGTTCTTTTTGAGCCTTTCTCTCTCCTCTTTGTCCACACGTGGACAGTTAAACTTGAGGTGATCTGGACAGCCGCATTCGAAACAAGATCGAAGTGATCTATTCACGAACCTCTTATCTTCTATTTGATGAGCACTCGTCTTGGCCTTTACCTTCTCCAGGAGCTTAGCCAGTTTCTTCATCTGCTCTCCAAGCTCTTCCACAGAGCTCTCTCCTTTCATCTTGTTGGAGGTTGAAGTGGAGGGTGTCTATTTCACCAAGTTTGACTGACCGGCTGGTCTGTTAGTTTGGAATGGCTTCATTGGCCTTCACTTGGTGTCCTTCACGAAGTATGCAACATCTTATTTTTTATGGGTGGGTGAACTATCCACTCGAACGGCTTCATTCTTGTTCACCATTTGGATGTCCCACTCGTGATCTTGAAGTTAAGCACACAACTCCTTTGTAGAGATCTTGGAAAGATTTCTCTCCTTCAAACTAGTTGTCTTTATAAACCAGTCTTCCATAGGCATTTTGGATAGAATTTTGGTGTTCAGATCAGCTGTTGAATATACTCTTTCTAGTGCCTTGAGCTCGCTCACGATTGTATTGAATCTTGCCACCATAGATTTAACATTTTCTCCCAGAAGTATCTAGATAGATTCATACTTATCAACGTAGACTTGGAACTTGTTCCGCTTCACTTGCTCTGTCCCTTGACACAAGCCTCCAAGGTAGCCCCACGCTTCTTTAGCATTGTCGAACTACATAACTTCATCGACAAGTGCCTCTGGTAGAAGAGAATCAGCTCATGAGCAATGGAGTCCAGTTGGGTGCATCGTTTATCCGCTGATGACAATTTACCGTAAGGCTTATCAATCATCTCCGGACCATCATCACCTCCAATCCGGGTGTTGACTTTCATAATTTTTATTGGTCTTTTCTGGATGATGCCATCCATCTTTGCATGTATACTTTTGCATTGGATGGTGGACCGCTTCTTCCAAATGGCGAACTTCTCCGCCAAATATGGTGGAAGCTTTGCGATATTCATCATCGATGTTTAACCAGCTCGCAGACAAAAAAATGCAAGGAAATGGAACTGGTCCTTAGCGAATCAAAGCAGTTCTGTCTGTAAAAACCGACCTGCACTGATACCACTTGTTGGTCCCGAGATCAGAGTATATATAGTGTAGTGTGCAACGAAAATTTTGAGATCTAATTTTGCACTCACAAACTGGTGGTTCTTGACCAGTTTGTGTTTTTGAAAACAATTTGTGAGCTAGCAGATCATTTAATGTTCAGTTCGAATATTCTTCAACACTAGAATGCGTTGAGTTTCAAAAACCTTGCAGAAATATAAGAAAGCGGTAAAAAGCAAGGAATTTATCAAGGTGAGCCTAAAGCCCTACGTCCTCTCTTCAGACCATGGTCTAGAAAATCACTATTCCACTATTACAAATGGGTCTCGCGATCTATCGCTAGCTGGTAGATGTCAGTGTCTACCAGTCCACTAGCTCACTCGTCTAGGCCTCTGGTACCTTCGGCTTTGGATTTCGGGCACACCACGCAGCCTCCTCCTCCAGAGTTGAGAGATTTATAGTTCCTCCAAAACTGTAGAACTGGTTGGCTAAATGATTGATCAATCCTTGCATATCTACATAGTACAGGTCATTTATGGTTTTTTTTTTATAATAAAACTGGCTATTTTCAAATATTATCACTTGATAATAATTATTATTTTTATTACTCCCTCCGTCCTTTATCAATTGTCCACAAGGGAATCGACACAATAACCAATGCGAGTAGATATAGAGGAAATTAGTATTTTATTTGTGTGTGTATTAATTTTCCATTTTAGGTAAGTGGACAATTAACTGAGACGGACGAAAAAGGAAAGATGGACAATTGAAGTGGGACGGAGGGAGTATTATATTTCGTCTTTTATGATTGAAATTTCTGAGTACCCTGCATCACCAAATTATATTTTTGCTAATCCTTTCGATCATCCATAATGAGTCACTTCTTTCAATTTATTGAAAGCATGTTTCAATGAGTTATGCACATGTATCACGAGTATTGCAGAAAGAGTGTTTGCTCAAAAAAAATTATAATAATAACCAAAGGAGTGAAATTTTAAACGGTCCCCTTGATCGGTAACATGATAACACTTATTTTTCTCATTTAATAAGATATTTTATATTTTTCAACAAAAATATATTATTGATAATTGACCAAAGATTTCTCATCTCCATCTATAAATTAATCAAACGAAGTCAGGGCTAATAACATGCATTTATACAAGTTATATTATCCTATCTATCCATATTTCCATTCAACTATTAGCTACATTTAATCAATGGAATGCAAAACCCTTTCCATAAGCTTTCCATTATTGCTAATTGTATTAGTGTCCTCCTCCATAATCTTCTACAGATGGATGAAACTAGGTCAAGCTAAACGACGTCGTCTCCCTCCGGGACCGACATCGTATCCTCTCCTCGGCAGCCTGCCGGAAATGCTTAAAACCGAAAACAAACCAACATTCCGATGGATACACAAACTCATGCAAGAAATGGAGACAGAAATCGCATGCATCCGCCTCGGCGCCACCCACGTCATCCCCATCACTTCACCGGAACTTGCCTGCGAGTTCTTCAAGAAACAAGACTCCATCTTTGCCTCGAGGCCCGACATCCCGTCGGCCAGGATCACGAGCAATGGATACCTAAGTACGATCATGGCGCCTGCCGGCGACCAGTGGAAGAAAATGAGGAGGGTCATGACCGCGGAAGTGCTCTCTTCTAACATGCATGAATGGCTTCATCCAAAGAGATGTGAAGAAGCCGATCACTTAGTTGCATACGTCTACAACAAATGTCGAAACCCTAGCTCAAAGGGGGTCGTCAACGTGAGA
>JAPKLW010000878.1:225471-274155 GCA_026898455.1 Plectranthus barbatus
TGTATCGTTCGACACACCTCATTTCGATCGACATTCTTGACATAATAAGCCATTTCGATCGACACGCTTGGTGTCGGTCGACACACTCATGATTTCGATCGACACACTTGGTGTCGGTCGACACACATATGAATTCGGTCAACATTCCGTCATGTAGACCGACACAAACCAAACCGGTCGACACATGCTTCGGTCGACACACATATGTATGTCCAGCATCCATGTCGATCGACACCACCTATGTCGATCGACACAGACGCATAACTTGGAATCCTTAACTTTCATTCTTCAATCGATTCAACTTATCGTTCAAATCCTTTGATATCCCTTCGATTGATTGAATTATACAACAATATCTAATTCTAAATTCCTCCTTCAATTAATCGAATTCCAATTTCGATCGATATTCCTTGTATCAATCGACAATGAGATGTTATCTTCCATAACTTCTCCAAGAATCTTTTTAATTCAAATCAATTGATTTGCTTGACCAAACTCTTGTAACTCGAACTTCCTTCGAAGCTTATTGTTAAACCAAACTTGTTTAACCACAACCTTTGAAATCTAAATTTGATCTTTGTCTAAGATCAAGAGCCTCTTCGATTACTTTGTTGAAACAACTTGGTGAGTTCTTATACTCTCGAGCAATGTACAATGATTCATAATGAATATGAAACATCTTCCTATCTTAAGCTCTTGGAAGTACTTAGTCACTTGACAAAGTCATTCGTTTTGTTCAATCAACTTGAGCTACTACTCATGTTTCTTGAATTAATGCTCGATATTGAACCACGAGCTGTTGATGTAACGTTTGACCACCTTGTTCGTCAAACTAAATTGCCAAAGTCATTCTTCCATATCCTTATCCGATAGCTCAAACTTGAGAAGTCCAAGATCGATTAAGAGTCTAGAATTATTTGATGAGTTAGATTTTAAATAAATTTATTATCCATTGAGGATTTACCCGTATTCCTTATGACATAGGAAGGGGCAAGGAGAAGGTCAATTACTAGATCAATAGACCGCATAATCGCACCAACTCAAGGTGGGCTTTCTTTTACCCCTATATAGTGGGCCAAATTAAATACATGAAAATGATGTTTTCTTTTCAAAGCATATCAAGCATGAAATGAAATGTTTTGTTTAAAACTGCTTTGTCATTGCCTACTATTTTGTGTTTGCTATCTGTCCTCTCAGTGGGGGAACCCCACTTAGAGAAGAACATCAAACGTATTCAACATGGATGTTAACTGCGCGTATTGCGAGTCTTTAACGATCGTGCCCGGACAGTATGAAAGCTACTACGGGTTAGTGCACTGTGATGCTGACTTGTTAGGGGTCGCGCCCTACTCGAACTAGCATCGTGACTGTGGTAGGAGGCCACCTCCCAGTCACATGATTTTGCAGATAGTTAACAGTGTAAAAGAGCTAGCTCATTCATGAAATGTTTTGGTGCAATGGGAGGATTTCAAACTTAAAACCCCATGTGCGACCCGATTAAAAAGGCATGACAAACTTATATGTATGTATGTTTTCGGGCATGTGTTCACTGAGTACAATTTGTACTTAGCCCCTCACATTATTTCTAAAATGCGCAGGTTAAAAGAAGCTTTTGGAGCAGAGTACGAGGCAGCAGTTGAAGTGGAGCTGAAGATTCTTTTTGTAATAGTTAGATGCGGAAGTGTGTATCTTCATATACATACTTCCTTGATAACTTTCCGCTGCTAAAAACAATGACTCTTGATTAGACTTTTGTGATCATTAATCCTGTTAAAACTCTGATATTTGATTCACTCAAGAAGCTACGATCCCTTCTTGAGGAGGCACACCTCTTATATCTTTTGCTTAACTTGGGACAAGTGTGATGATTCTCTCTTATTTGCTTGAACTATTCTTGTTAATTGATACCCCAAGTGCAAGTCTCGTACCCGATGTGCCTCATTTCTTTGAATATTGCCATATTGTTAAATCGGGGCGTGACAATTTTATTCTTATTATATTATATAATTTTATTTAATTATTTTGAGTTTAATGAATGGTGAATTTCTCAAATATTTGATATTATCATACATTATAACAGAAAATAAAGATACGGTGAATTTATAATCCTCCACTTATTAATAAAATCATTAATCATGAGAATTTTACAATTCGAAGTAATATTACTTGTTTTAAAAAAATTCCAATTTGAATTGATTGTATTTATTGAATATTTGAAAGATTCCAAATATTCGACTACCCATCCAAAAATCAGTAGAAAAGGAATCAAATATAATATTGGTGAAATTTTATTAAATATTATTTCCCTTAATTACAACAGTCAACTGCTCATGAATACAGCAGAGAGAAAATGGGATACTAATGGTCAGCTGTAAAAGAAAAGCACATGTTCATGGTCTATTTTCTTTTACTTTATTACTATAATGTAATGTGTAAAGTCTTATCTTATGATATTTGGACATAATTAATAAAATTATATATTTTTTAATAATCTTAAAAATAAATTTAATGTTTTTCGTTGATATCATAAATTATGACATTAATTATTTTATATATACACATCTATATATTAATATAAGTTAATAAAATTTGAAAAAAATAGATCAAATGCAATGCCTATAAAATTAAGAATTTGATTTACAAAATAATCTCATAAAAGAGATAATATTCGTATGATTTAGAAAAATCCTAAATAATTTAAAGTAGACAGATGTAAAATTTTGAATAATTTGATTTTTCTCATTATAAAGTTTCAAGTTTCAACTTATCATTCTTTATTTCATAATTAAGTTTATCAGATTTTATTATAAAATAAAAAATGAAAGAATAAAATAAATGAATATGTAAAATGCTATTTTAATAACAAAATCAAGATTAATTAAAAAGTTATAGGATATATTTTTTTAAAACTTGGATTTTCATAATGAAAAACACTAAATCTATTTTTTTATAACTAAAACAAAAGAAAGAAAAAAAAAATTGGATAATGCGGAGCCGTTTCTCCACAGCAGAGGATTCGTATCCTAAATTCAGTAAAGGCAAACAGTTAAATGACACGGTTTCACCATTTTTATTGTCAGACAAATTTAATTTATTAAAATGATATATTTAATTCATTGAAAAGATGTATTTTTTTTTAATTACAAATGATATAATTAATTACAGTAGAAAAAATGCTATATTAAAATATAAAATAATGTATTAAGATTCTTCCCACAATAAAAAATGGTGAGACCATTCAGGAGACCAACCCAGAATAAAATCAGGCATAGTCATTGATTTTATATATGTCATTATTATTATTATTATTAGTAGTAGTAGTAGTAGTATATATATAAGATATTTTATTTCAGGTTTTAAATTGCTATATTTCAAGATTCATAACATATTTTGTAATTCATTCAAAGATTTTGAGGCGATTTGGCCGATTACACATATTACCATTTAAATTATAATATTTTAAGATTCGGGATAAATTATCATAATTCATTCAAAATTCGTTTAGTAAAAGACAGAGAAAAGATTCTTACACAGGAGATTTTTATGTCTCAATTAATTCTAATTACCTAATATATCTTTCACAAAATGGTCTATTTATGTTATACTGATCCCGAATTATACCAACAAAAAATCAACACTTGTTGAGAGAGGGAAAGTGGGCACACTCTATAAAAGCAAATCAAACAAGAGAAAAGAAAACACACACATTGAAATATTTAGCAAATAAAAATGGGAGAAGAAATGTTTAGCAAAAAAAATAAGCAGGTGATATTGAACAACTATGTCACTGGTTCGCCAAAGGAATCCGACATGTCTTTGAGAATCTCCACCATTGATCTCAAGATTCCGGACGGCTGCAACGACGCCGTTTTGGTGAAGAATCTTTACTTATCATGCGATCCTTACATGATCGGTCGGATGAAAGATATCGAAGGCTACTTCTTTGAATCATTTGCACCTGGCTCTGTAAGTTTTTTTTTTTTTTTTTTCTCTTGATTTAGTTAGAGACGTTTTTAGTGTAAGAAAATCGAAACGTGCACATGATAATATGATATTGACTTTGATATGAAAATTCGAACTTTTAAAGATATAAGAGATAATACATTTTGAGAAATTTGAATGTGTTATTATGAGATCTAGATATTGTAAATACAAATGCCGTTAATTTATACGTGGGTTTTATTTATATGTAATGAACTATCACTGTCAACCAGAATTCACATCTGAGTATAATTGAATATATTAATCATATGCTGTCATATATTTTAATTCCTTTTGATTAATTTTAAATTGGGATATTTTAGCATAGAATAAGATAGTTCCAATTATCCAACTCAATCTCATGAAACTTTGATTGTAGGTCCTTCATAATCATATATTAAACTTAGAATACTATATATAGTCGTTTTAAATATTTTGTTATTGATGAGCAAATTGTATTGGAGCCCCAATATTAAAAATTAGTTTTAATAAAAAAATGAGTATTATCCATCTAGGACCTAAAACATAGTTTTTATTGATTAAGGACTAAAGAAATTGATTTCTTAGTTCATGACATAAAAGCTCCCAAAAATTCTTAATTTTGACATGAAAGATTATAAAATTTTTAATTCTTGATCCCAATATCTGAATTAAGAGTTTTAGTTCCTCAATTGAAAATTTATTTTTTGAATTTTGAAACGATAATTAAATATATCTCACATTCTTGAATGACAATACTCTACTAAAAAAAATATCACATAATAAAAGATCTATAACTCTGCATTAAAACATATACATTGAGTGTACATATCATGTGGTTAAAATAAATATTAATGTTGAACAAAAAGCTAAATCACAATAATCCAAAGAGAAAACATATATTCCATCTTCAAATAGAAAAGAAAAAAAATATATAGTAGGTATTGCATTTGTATTGTTTAAAGCTGACCTTTACGTTGAATTTTCATGAACAAAAAAGCCTATAGAGGGAACTGGGGTGTTCAAAGTGTTGGATTCTTCACATCCCACTTATCAGAAAGGTGACATAGTTTGTGGCTTCACAAATTGGGAGGAATACAGCCTTTTGATTATCCCAGATACAACCTTCTTCTTCAAGATTCAAGACATGGATGTCCCTCTCTCCTACCACACAGGAGTTCTTGGTACGTTTATTGAGTCCATATCTTTAAGATGGATTCAAGATTTACAGTATTGTAAAAATCGAAATAGGCTGTCCGTGATTGATCCCAAAATCATAAAATATGATTTATTACATGATTTATGATTATTCTGTCCGTAAGGGGCAGCACCATGTAGGGACCGATCGAATAGGCTGCGGTGCAGTTTGTTAATTATTTTTATTATAATTTTACTTTCTAAAAATATATATTCAAATAAATATTTTTTGAATTAATAACCAGTCAAGTTTTTCTTACACCATCATAGTGTATTTTTATTTATTTTTAATATTTAATTTTATGCATTTTTTTTTAATTTGGACGAATTGGTTTTAATTGAGAAAATATATAGATTGAAAGGATTATTTCCTATGTCAAGGTTTTTTAAATAAAATTAATTATTGTATTTATTATAATTTTTTGATACTACTAATAGCGAATATAGTTTTTTTTTTAGGCAAAGTCTCAAATGAGACGGTCTCATCATTTTTATTGTGAGACGAATTTAATGAAATGATGTATTTCTTTATTGCAAATGATGTTTCACCATTTTTATTGTAATATGAGTTTAATGAAATGATGTATTTCTTTATTGCAAATGATGTATTTCTTTGTTGCAAATAATGTAATTCTTAAAAATGAAATGATGCATTTAACTTATTGAAATGATGTATTAAGGTCACAATAAAAAAATAGTGAGACCGTCTCAGGAGACCAACTCTTTTTTTTATCTTTAGTAGCGAATATAGTTGATCCCTACTTACTCTCCAACTCTATATTCTCTACTCCAACCCTACTCACCCTATAGCCTATAGGTAGTCGCCCTAGGCGCTCCATTTAAATATAATTTTCAAAAATCAATTTTTTTTTCAATTTAATAAAATTTATATATTTAAAATGTTAAAAAAATAAGTTGACTAGCTAGCTATCAGCTACTTTAATGCTCGACTGATGCTTAACGAATCTGCAATCATGACTCAAAGTCAACCCCTCATAGTTATGGTTCAATATTTTGTGTAGGAATGCCTGGATTGACAGCGTATGTTGGTTTATTCGAGCTTTGCTCTCCCAAGAAGGGGCAAACTGTTTTTGTTTCTGCTGCTTCTGGAGCTGTTGGCCAGCTTGTTGGTCAGTTCGCCAAGACGTTGGATTGTTTCATCGTTGGAAGCGCAGGGAGCGACGAGAAGGTTCGTGTCTACTTATATTCATGAAAACTAAGAAATTACTCTCCCCGTCCTGATTATTTGGTCCGATTTTATCTTGCACCAATGTCAAAAATCTTTTTTAAGTACTAAATATTTGAAAACATTTATTGAATTACCTTTATTTTAGTAATAATTATTAATAATTGTCACTATTGATTTTATTTAATTTATAAGGTTGTTCAAGGCTAAATTTGTAAATACATGTAAAAAATAATACTAAGTTTAGATATAAGACCCTATAAATTGGACACCCTAAAAAAGTAAGTTGGACCGAATAATTAGGACGGAATTAGTATATATAAATATGAAAATTTATTTTTAGTATATAATGATTTGTTGCACATTATTAATCAGGTGGATCTCTTGAAAAACAAATTTGGATTTGATGAAGCGTTTAATTACAACAAAGAGCAAGATTATAGTGCTGCTTTAAAGAGGTGAGATTTCCAATTAAGACCAAGATTATGATTTATGTGCATTTCCTATTACACATATTATGTTAGAAATCCTAATCATACTTACATAACTGATTTGTAAATTGTTTACCCTAATCTCAATGAAAATGACTTGTAAAAAGAGGAATACCTCATCATTATTTGGTGATTAATGTAATTATCTCCAAGTCAATGTTAGATATTTTAACACCCCTTACATGCGCAGCGTTTTTATCTTAAATCGCTCACAACTGCATTATTGGGACTCTCAACATTATAATTATGTCGACTCTATACCATGCTATGACCCAACTTATTCTTACAAAACAGATTTGTAGGAATGAGTTGGATCCTTACATGATATTAAAGTCAACCTATTTACAATGAACGAAATTTCCTATAGTGTGGTTCTCCGGGGTTTGAGATATAAACAATTCTACGTTTCGCGTGTGAGGGGTGTGTTTTAATATATCCCACGTTGACTTGACATGGACCATATTTTAAATAGTAGACTCTAACATATTGTAAAGAGATGATTCGATTTCTTTATTACATTTCTAATGAACACTGAAAATCTTATATGAATTAGATATTTTCCCAATGGGATCGATATATATTTTGACAATGTGGGAGGAAAAATGTTGGAAGCTGCATTGAACAACATGAAAGTCAATGGGCGAATAGCAGTGTGTGGGATGGTGTCCCAATATGGGCTGGCGCAGGCTGAGGGCGTCCACAACTTGTTTACTCTTCTTACCAAACAAATAAGGATGGAAGGCTTTCTTGTGGGCAGCTACTACCATCTCTACCCCAAGTTTTTAGAGATGGTTTTGCCTCAAGTCAAGGATGGAAAGATAACTTATGTCGAAGACATTGTTGAAGGCCTTGAGAGCGCGCCCAGCGCTCTCGTAGGCCTTCTCTCAGGTCGCAATGTGGGGAAGCAAGTCGTTTTAGTCTCCCATGAGTAGGGTATTTTCAGTCTAAGCAATGTGGGAAAGCAAGTTGTTTTAGTCTCCCTGAGTAGGGTGTTTTCGGTTTAAGTAATAAGTACAGTACGAGATTTTGGCTGGAAACTTGTTTGAATAATTGATTCTATTGAATGGAAATGTGTGCCGAACAAATCGAGTGATGAATAAATTTTAATTATAAGTGCCATTTTGCAATCTATCCAACACTTAAAGTTATTTTAGGTTTGAATCAAGTTTGTAAAATTCGCTAAATGCTATTTTGGTTTTGAGGGACTAGTAGGCGGCTTAGTAATTTACCTTTTCTTTTACATATTTAAAATATTAAAGCATTGTAACAAAGCAAAATTGAATCTAACATTCAAAACGTATCTGTAAATAAAAATAATATTTATGTTTTTACTTTAGATTTCACTTTAAATTATTATTATATTAGATAAATGAAATATATCAAGTTTTCAATAGTCGCCTAACCCGATCGCCTCTGCCTAACACCTAGGCAGGATTTTACTTTAATGTATGAATTTGTTTATACTAATCTTTTATTTGCACAATTTCCCGAGTCTAATAATTGATTAGGAGCTTTATTATGAGTTTGAATTATTAAAAAGCCGAAGTTATTTGTTTACATGTTTGAGTAGTTAAGATTATTTAGACAGCATTGTTTTTAGATATTTTATTTTTAAGGATATTTAAATAAAAGGTTTGAAGTCGATATTTCGTCCTATGTTCTACTAGAATAAAAAGAGAATTAGTATTAGCATTTATATAATTGTAATAATCTTAAACTTTAAAACTATTTGGTATATATGTTTCTTATGTGCCAAATTTCATCATTTGAAATTTGAGAACAATGAATTCATGCTTACACTGTTGTCGTTTCCTTGGACTAAAAAGAATGATCATTTTCAACTTGGATATTTATGCATACTAGCTGTTAACGTGATTTATGCATAGTAGTTACATGCATATCTTTATAAACTCTATATGTTTCCTTTCAATTAATTACAAATTCATGGCAAATATTATAAACTCTATCATGGTATCAACCTAATATATCGATCATCTTCCCCCTCTCTCTCTCTTCCTCGATCGTTCTTCTTGCACTGCCATGAATACCGACTCCGACATTCTACCGCTGTTGACGATGGTTCATATGATAACCATCAAGTTATCATCCTCAAATTTTTTACTCTGGCGTTCACAAGTTGTTCCCCTTCTTACATGTCAAGGGCTCATGAAGTACGTTGATGGTTTGTCGCCTTCCCTGATGCCAACAATCGTTGCCTCTTTCGGTATTCCTGTGCCGAATCCGGCCTACCCAGCATGGCATGCTCAAGATCAGAAGCTGTTGAGTTTGCTCCTATCGACCCTCTCTGAAGAGGCCATGGCCGAAGTCCTCGGGTGTACGACGGCGCGCGCGGTTTGGCTCTCATTGGACACCGCTTTCAGCAACAAATCAAAAACTCGAGAGCTGCATCTTAAAGATGATCTTCAGCTTATCAAACGAGGTGATCGTTCTGTCTCTGAATACACTTATGATTTTAATTCTATTTGCGATAGTTTGGCAGCCATTGGACGTCCAGTGGATGATACCGATAAAGCAAACTGGTTCCTCCGCGGTTTAGGCCCCGAATTCTCATCCTTTTCTATCACGCAGATGCCCTGACTCAGCTTCCATCTTTTCGTGATCTTGTCTCCAAGGCGGAGAGTAATTTTTTGTTTCAGGAATCCATGCAATCGTCCTCGGCTCCTCAGACCGCGTTCTACGGCCAAACTTCATCGGGTGGTTCTTCTTTCGGCCACGGAAATCAGTCCCAGAACTCAGGCTCTTCGCGCAATTCATCCAAATGAGGATGTGGAGGTCGCTCCTCCAACAAACGGCCTCCTTGCTGCCAAATATGCCGTAAGGACAGGCATTACACCACCTTTTGCCCCGAGCGGTACAATTAATCTTTTTCGGCTAATCTTCTTGACGCCTTTCAGACTGGCTGCAGTGTCTCCTCACCATCCCCTTCAGATTGGTATGTTGATACGGGCGCCTCCGCTCACATGACTTCTGATATTGATACCTTGGACACGGCTCAGCCATATTCTGGCCCCGAAAAAGTGGTTGTTGGTAATGGTGCTACTCTTTCTATTTCTCATATTGGTTCCTCCCGTTTATCTAATTCTCTCGATTTATTGAACGTCTTAGTTGTTCCATCCTTAACGAAGAATCTATTATCTATCAGCAAACTAACGTCTGATTATCCTGTTGATGTTTTGTTCTCTGACAAATATTTTGCTATTCAGCACCACCAAACAAAGGAAATTCTCGCCCGCGGTCGTCGTAATGGTGGGCTCTATCTTCTCGATCATTTTCAGCACGCCTTTGTGTCTCAGCTGAAGCGCGGTCATCTTCGTGCTTCATTTGAACTTTGGCATAGTCGTCTAGGTCATGTTTCTTTTGATTTAATTTCTTTATTGTTGAAGAAAAGGCATATTTCTGTTACTTCATGTTTGCCCAAACCTCAGTTATGTTCCTCGTGTCAAAAAGCTAAAAGTACTCATTTACATTTTTCTTTAAATGAAAAACGTGCTTCACATGTATTGGATCATGCCCATTGTGATCTATGGGGTCCTGCACCTATTACTTCTTCCTCTGGTTATTGTTATTATGTTATGTTTATTGACAATTTCAGTCGATTCACTTGGTTCTATCCTATGGCTAGAAAATCTGATTTTTACACTCATTTAAAAGCCTTTGTTACTTTAGTGGAAAATCAATTCTCTACCACAATCAAACGCTTTCAGAGTGATGGCGGAACAAAATTTACCAATAATGCAGTTCGTGAATTATTTTCCTCTAAGGGTATTCTCCATTTATTTTCATGTCCTTACACTCCTTCAAAAAACGGTCAGGCAGAGCGAAAAAACCGACACATCACTGAAATGGGTCTCTGATCTATGCAAAATCCTGCATACAGATTATAGCACAGAGCAAATAAATTTATAATAACCCAAAGGTTGTCGAACCCACATGGATAGTGCTACGAAGGGAATCATATACTGAATATGGTTTTCAGAGCTTTTGTTTGGTCAAATCAAATTTCAGGGTTTTGGGTTTTTCAAAACAAGTAATTAAAGGGATAAAATTTAAATATTAAAAAGCACAGATTCTAGGGAAATCTACCAATCTGATCAACATGCAAGAAACAAATATTCAAACCCAGAAAAAGATATTTTGGTGGAAAATCTATTAATGTGGAATTAATTCCTTGGTCTGGCAATTAAATTCTAAATTACTAACAAGTGGTTATCTCCTCTCAGCCACACCAATTAATCAATTTTAATAAAGATTAGATTATTCTTACGATTGAATTCTTCTTGGTCGGATAGAAAATCAAAAGTATTAAATCCTAACTTCCTAATACTAATCTTCACCTCTCGGTCATTCGATTAATAACTGTAACCTACCTCAATCTTCGTCTTTCGATCCTTCGATGAGAATAGACTTAAAACAGAACATAGGATTTGAACCAGTTTAAAGGGTTTGAATTATTAAATCAAAACATGCATCACAAATGGAGAAACCCTAGAACCTGTTTAGGGTTCTAGCCTATCATATTGAAAATAAACATTGCAAGGAAAATTAAAGATTGCATTAAAAACAATAAAGGTTTAATAAAAACTAAAGAGGAATTCTCAAAAACATAAAGTAAAAATAGAAAATTAAAGTAAAAATTCAACAACAATAAAAACAACTCAAAGTGGAACTCTAGGGAACAACCCTAATTCTGAGCTATTCAAGAGTTTATATAGTAGTAGGGTTGATGCCTTGGATGGTAGGAATTTCCTTCTTGAATTGATGGCTTCAAAAGGAATTATATTCTTGGTTGAAACTTCACTTTTGGGGTCTTCATTGCTTCCAAATTGATATGTTACTTGTTTCCCAAGAATTTCTCGCCCAAAATATGTGAAAAAATCCCAGAATTTCGCCAAAAAACTTCGCCCCGGCCGAGATAAGCCTTGACACGGCCGAGATGGACCTGCCCCGGCCGAGATGGCTTTCATTTAGGTCGAAACAGAGACCATTTTCGCTACTTTCAACTCTTCTGCGCAGTCTCACGATTTTGGCCATAACTTTTTCGTTCGAACTCCGATTGATCCGATTCCAGTTGCATTGGAAATCTAACTCAAAGATCTTTCAAAATCCATGATCTATTAGCTCAGATTCCATCTGTGGAAGAAGTAGTGACTGTTTCTTTTAACATCTATTGCTTTCAGTACGGGTTTTCCATCGGATTTTGCCTAAAACCTGCGAAATCTTACCATGGCAATCATAACACCCTCTAATATACACTCATGCTCAATTTATTAAAGAAAACAAACTGAAATGCATAAAAGAAAAGATAAAACAATGCGATAAGTGAGTAGAAAAAAGAGCTTATCTGTCTCACTTTATTATTTCATGCAAATATTCCTCTTACATTATGGGTTGATGCATTATCTACTGCTTCTTTTATTATAAAGTGGTTGCCGTCTTTGCCTCTTGATGGTATTTTGCCGTTTCAGGCCTTATTTGATTGTGCTCCAAATTTCGGAAATTTTCATCCCTTTGGATGCAGGGTTTACTCGTGTCTCCGAGACTATGCGGTGAATAAATTTTCTCCCCACATCATACATTGCGTCTTCATCGGATTTCCCTCACAACACAAGGGATTTAAGTTCCTGGATCCCATTCGCTCGAAGGTCTATGTTATGCGGCACGCTCGCTTTGACGAGTCTTTCTTTCCATTGGTTGACTCGTCGCCTGGAGCCTCTATGTCTCGGCTCGACATCTCCTACTTCCTCGAGCCCGTCCACGCTCCATCCCCTGCTATAGCTCCGACACCGGCACCGAATGTCCCCACAACTGAACCAGTTGCACACACTCCGTGCGCAATCCGCCCAGCCGACCAGCTTCCCCCGCAGCAGGCTTCCCCACCTCCTACACCGCCGGTCCCTACTCCACCACCTGATCCTCCAAATGTTCATCCGATGCTTACACGAGCTAAAGCAGGTATTTTCAAACCTCGCCACCTTGCTTTTTATTCTTGCATAGCTCTTCATCGTGCTCTGCTGACATCTACTGAACCTCGGAGCTACAAATGTGCATTTAAAGATCCTATTTGGCATGCCGCCATGTCTGAAAAGATGGCTGCTCGTCACAGGAATAACACTTGGACTCTTATACCACGGCCTGCTGACATTAAAATTGTTGGCTCCAAATGGGTGTTTCGCACCAAGTTTCGATCTGATGGCTCCATCGAACGCCACAAGGCTCGTCTTGTTGCTCAAGTCTTCTCACAAATCCCCGACATGGACTTCTCTCACACTTTCAGTCTGGTAGTTAAGGCTGCCACTGTTCGTATTGTTCTATCCATTTTCGCTCACCGCAATTGGTCTCTTCATCAACTCGACGTAAAAATGTGTTCTTGAACGGTACACTGTCCTCTCCTTTTTATATGGCGCAGCCGCCGGGCTTCACTGACCCAAACCATCCCGATTATGTTTGCTGGTTATCTAAAGCTCTTTATGGTCTTAAACAAGCCCCTCGAGCTTGGTTTCATCGGTTGAGTTCTTTTCTACTATCGTTGGGTTTTCTTTTCAGCCGTGCAGACACTTCCTTATTCATTTTGTATTGTGGCAGTTCCATTAGTTATCTTCTCGTCTATGTGGACGATATCATAATCACTGGAAACATTCCCTCCCATATCACGATTTTCATTAACCATATGCAGTCCGAATTTGCGGTTAAAGATATGGGAAAGCTAAGCTATTTTCTTGGTCTTGAAGTAACATATACAGCTAATGGTTTATTCTTATCTCAGGCAAAATATGCGAAGGATATTCTTTCCAAGCATGGGCTACTCGACGCTAAACTGGTGGCGACTCCTCTGCAAGCCGGCTTAGCTCTGTCTCTTGATGGTGATCCATTTGATGATATTACATGTTATCGGTCGATCGTCGGTGCTCTACAATACCTTACGATCACACGACCGGATTTAGCCTTTACCGTCAATCATGTAAGCCAATTTCTTCATCCACCAACAATTGATCTTTTTCAAGCTGTGAAGCGCATTCTTCGGTACGTCAAGGGTACACTTTCTCTCGGAATTTCTTTCACAAGGAATTCGACGTGCAATCTACTTACCTACTCGGACGCCGACTGGGCTCGCTGCCCCGATTCGCATCGCTCTACCTATGGATATGCCATTTATCTCGCAGGTAACCTAGTATCTTGGAGTGCTAAAAAGCAACCCACTGTTGCTCGGTCCAGTTGTGAATCCGAATACAGGGCATTGGCCAATTCCGCAGCAGAACTTCAATGGATCCTGCATATTCTTCGGGAACTTCACGTCGACTTAGCTGGAAATCAATTCTATACTGTGACAACAATAGTTCGGTTTTTATTACTCAGAACCCAGTCGCCCACAAATGTGCAAAACACATTGACATCGACTATCACTTTGTACGTGAGTTGGTTCAAGATGGGAAGCTCGACACAGCCCACATATCTTCCGAGCTTCAGGTTGCGGACATTTTTACTAAATCCTTACCACGCCCGATGTTTGAACAGTTTCGATCCAAGCTTCGAGTCGTCAGCCTGCCGACACTTGCTTGAGGGGGGTGTTAACGTGATTTATGCATAGTAGTTGCATGCATATATTCTTAGATATAATTAGGGTTTATATTAGATTTATCTTAGATTTTCATATATTTTTTATGTTCATCCATATCTTTGTAAACTCTATATATTTCCTTTCAATGAATTACAAATTCATGGCAAATATTATAAACCCTATCACTAGCTTTTCAACCTTGCACAAATCCAACATTTGATGTTGTATTTTATAATTTTAGAATATAATTAACTTAATTATATACGTATATATTTTCAATAATTACCAAAAATAGATTTATATTATATATTATCACAATTCTAATATAAATAATATTCTCTATATTGTATATCTGACATAATAAAAAAAATAGAGTGAACACAAAAACTACAAAAATAAAAGTTCAATCTACTAAATGGTCCAGAAAATATTTTATTCTTATTATTTAAAAATAAGTGAATAAATTGCTAAATATCTATATTTTATAGAAAATGTGACAAGAAAATATAGTTATCAATTTTTGTTATTGCTTATTTTGTGTTTATAAACAAAAATATAAATTGAAAAATTAAATAAAAAAAATTGAAATTGATGTTGATGTTGATGTGATATTTTTAATACTTTCATTTGTTAATTATAAATCTTATTTGAGTTTTCAATGTTCAACTTCAAAATAATCCATAAGATATTGTTCATTAAAGGATGATGAGTGGGAGTAATGATCATGGTCCAATTTCCTTTGTCGTACCTATTTAGAAATGATTTTGACAGGATTAAATAACCCATCGGCCTAGAAATTAATGAAAGAGTTTATTAATCCTAGGGGTGGCAGTTTTTGATCCGATCCGATAATTCGACACGAATTCGCACGATAATAACGAATACGGATTGAGGCTTATTGGATATGGATCCTTATCGGATCGACACGATAAGGACACGAAAATTTCGGATCGGATTCGGATTGGATACGGATCGGATCGGATACGGATATCCGTTAATAAATTAATAAAAATTATTTATTTTTTAAATATGATAATTAATTAATTAATTTTGATATATTAATATAGATTTAAAGTTCTTTAAAAAACTCAAATCTCTTGGTTCTTCATTGTTCGTTTCCCATTTTATTAATTCACCAACAAAAAAATGTATTTATTTATCTATTAATTATATTTTTTAATATTTATTTTCTTCTACTATCAAAATTTAATAACTTTCTTTTTTTCTCAACTTAAGTTTTCAATTAAGGTGTATCAACGGATTAACTAAAAGGTGAGATCTTAAATTTTAATGTTGATGAAAGTATTGTAGATTCTCATTCATTGTCCCAACTCTTTAAATTTCACCATGATTAATTAAAAGTATTTATTATAAGTTATTTTATTTGTTATAAATTTTACAGTTTTAATTAATAATTTTCTCCCACAAAATTATAAGTGGAGTATTGACAATTAAGGTGAAAGATTGATCAGTATTTAGAAATGACCATGTTTGATGACTAAAATTGGAATTTAAGATTTATCTATGTATCTTCAAATATTTGATTGAGGATTTTAGTTTCAAATGAAGCTACAGTTTTATTTATTTATCAAACACATTATTTGAACAATCAAATATGAATATTTTGTATTATCTTATCAAATTTTTGTTGGATTATAGTTGTGTTTATTGAAACGTATTCGTACTGAATTAATCCAATTTGGATCCTTCTCGGATCTTTATCGGATCGGATACATAACGGATCATTCGGATTGGATACTTATTGGATCCTTAACGGATACGGATCGGATTCAGGCGGATACGGATTTGAGCTTAACGGATCGGATACGGATACAGATTTTATTTTTCTTAACTGATCGGATACGGATTTGACTTTAACGGATCGGATCGATAACGGATTGACACGATAAGGATCCGATCCGTACGAATTGTCACCCCTACTATAATAAGCTTTAAAGCTAAAATATAAATATATTAATATATGTACCCACATTTATATTCTTTCAAATGCACCTTTATATTTTTTTTCTCCTGCAATTGCAATCTCATTTATTTATCACTTTTCTCAATTTTATGATAAATGACAAGCGAATTATATTTATATTAATTATATTTTTTGAATTATTCGTACATTAATATTCAAAGTGATGAAAATGATATACAAATTTCATTGTTTGCACAACTAATTGAATAATTTTGAAATCGTTTAGACTGGTCGAACCAAATCATTTTAATATGAGTTGACCGGTTTGATTTGGAATAATTATTTATCTGGTTTGATTTGTAAAAATCTAACTATTGATTTAAACGATTCTTCGCTCTACAAACCGACCAAACAGAACAGTGCGCTCTCCTAACCATAAATACAGTTTCAAATTCAAGAAAAACACACACTGAGTGAGAAAATGTGTGAGGAAGTGATGATCAACAATAAGCAGGTGATCCTGGGCAACTATGTGAAGGGTTCTGTCAATGAATACGACATGCCGCTGACAACATCCAAAATCGAGCTGAAAATCCCAGACGACTGTAACGGCTCCGTTTTGGTGAAGAATCTCTACTTGTCGTGTGATCCTTACATGCTTGGTCGCATGAAAAATGTCGAGGGCAGCTACGTTGGTTCCTTCAAGCCTGGCTATGTTAGTTTTCTTCTATTCACAAGATTTTGATGGGTTTTAGTTAATTAACTATGTTGTAAGGTGAATTGATTGTGTGAGTTTTGTTTTCTTGAAATCTTGAACCGATGCATTTCTTGTATGATTTGTGGAAGTTTATATTGATTTGGATTGTATAGCATAATCATAATCTTTTCAAGTTGTTTTAGGGGGAAAGAATCAAGAATTGACAAAGGGAAATGCAGAAATCTTTTCCATAGATATAATATTGGCTTGAGTTTAAAGACATATTGATATAGAGAGATATGCTATTAACTTTTCCATTGTTGGCTACAGTTTTAAGCATAGTTGTAAAAATCGATTAGCGCTAGTCTGACGCTCGGGCAGGGTATAGCGTCTTCTAGGCGATAGTTAATTGATAAGTTAATTTTAATATTCAATATATATAATATTTACTTATCAATAAATAAAAAGTAAGATTATATAATTATAATTATTTTAAAAAAAACATATAAAAAATAGGCCGCTCGAACTAATTAGGCGGCACGCAGCATGCTTAGTCGGCCAACTAAGCGCGTAGCGAGCATGGTCGGCCACCTAAATCGGCGCCTAGGCGCCGATTAATCGTCAAACCGATTAGACAAGAGGATTAGAGGGTAATCGGTTTGGTTGAGAAACGCCTAGGCAGGGCCTAATCGGTCTTAGGCAGAAATTTTTACAACACTGGTTCTAAGACATTTTTACATTTATGGCAGCCCATTGTTGGGTATGGAGTGTCGAAAGTATTGGATTCGTCTCATCCGGATTACAAGCAGGGTGACCTAGTTCATGGGATGACTGCCTGGGAAGGGTACAGCCTCATTCAAGATCAAATCAAGTTTTTCAAAATTGAAGATAAAGATGTGCCCCTCTCCTACTATATGGGGATTCTTGGTAACTTGCTCAAATACATTTGTTTATGGTTTTGCTACTTTGTGCCACATTTGTGCAGAATCTATTTCTCTGGTTTAAGTTAGCCATCGACAAACTTGCATCTGGTTTCTGGTTTAGCCGTATGCGTATTCAAAAGAAAGATCTCTTCATACCAACTTCACTTATAAACTGATGTTATGTGCTGCATCTGATTTGTGTTCCTTTCATAGGCATATTATGTGCTGCATCTGATTTGTGTAGGCATGCCTGGCCTGACGGCTTATGTCGGTTTTTTCGAGCTTTGCTCTCCCAAGAAGGGGAAAACTGTTTATGTTTCTGCTGCATCTGGAGCTGTTGGTCAGATTGTTGGTCAATTTGCGAAGATGGCTGGGTGTTATGTTGTTGGAAGTGCAGGGACTAAAGACAAGGTTAGTATCCTTAGTTGTGTACGGCGGTAGGTGGCAGAATGAAATGATTCCGAAATCTATTGTTTGGTTTACGGATTTAGGTATGGAGGAATGGATTTAATTCCAAAATAATTGGGAATGGTGATTCCCAACATAAATGGTGGGTATCATCTTCATTTCCAAATTTTAATTAACTTTATTATTTTCTAAATCCTCTAATTTTTTATAATTATAATATTAATTAAAATTAATATAATTATTAAATAAGTAATAAAGTATTATAATAATTATAGTTATCGTAATTATATATTATTATGATATTATATTAATGATATTATTTTAATATTATTATAATTATTTTTATTTAATTTTTTAAATCAAGTTTTCATGTTAATTTTTAATATTTATAAAAATATTATTATATTATTTCTATTTATTTTCCATTTCTGATTGTTTATAAATTATTTTAATATAAATTAATGAATAGTTCATTCAAATAATAATTGATTTATTATATTTATTTTCAAAGTTTTTATATTTTAAATCTATAAATTTAACATAACAAATATCAAACTCATACGCACTGTGTTCTACGTTCTTAGCCCACTCTTATTTTTCGGATTCATGGATCAATTACTATTAAAATGAAGAAAAAAGAAAAGTTCTTAGAGGGGTTGTGTGTTTGAATCATCATCTAAAATATCAGTTTTCTACGGTAAAGGTCGATCTATTGAAGAACGAATTCGGGTTTGACGATGCATTCAACTATAAAGAAGAGCAAGACTACAATGCTGCTTTAAAGAGGTGAAGCTTCTAAGATGTGGATTTCTCAAGCAAAAACTATCTCTTACAACCTTGTTTCCCTACATCAGGTATTTCCCCGATGGCATCGACATCTATTTCGAGAACGTGGGAGGGAAGATGCTGGAAGCAGCACTGAACAACATGAGAGTCCATGCTGTCTGTGGGATGATCTCACAATACAGCCTCTAGCAGCATGAAGTCGTGCACGGCTTGTTCAACCTCATATCGAAACGGATACGTATGCAAGGCTTCATTGTAGGTGATTCTCACCATCTCTATCCCAAGTTCCTTTAGATGGTTCTGCCTCGAATCAAGGAAGGTATGCTCACATATGTTGAAGACATTGCTGAAGGCCTTGAGACCACGCCTAGCGCTCTCGTCGGCATATTTTCCGGTCGCAACGTCGGGAAGCAAGTAGTTGTGGTTGCTCGTGAGTAGGTTTATACCATATAATATCAGAGAGTTATTCGTTTTCTGGTTCATCTTTTCTTGTATGCTGTATCAGTTCTATTTTTCATGGCTTCGCTTATTAATTTTTTTTTCAAATATAAATGTAAAAAACAATTGATTACTGTTTTATATATATATATATATATATATCTTTAGATACAGTCATATCTTTGTGTATCTTTCTGTTATTTTTCTAGTATCTTTCTTTATTGTACTCTATAAATATGTACTCAAACCACATCTTAATCAAGTGAAATAAAGATTTCTTTGATTATCACATGGTATCAGCCAAAATACTTGGCAAACCCTAACCCTTATTTTTTTTCTTTCGGCCGTGCCTCTTCCATCCTCCATGGCCGACGACGGACGCATTCTGTCGCTTCCCCTTTCGACAATGATACACATGGTCAACATCAATCTCACTTCTGCAAATTTCTTGTTATGGCATGCACAGATCGAACCCCTGCTTATTACTCAGGGTTTTCTTCCACATCTCGATGGCTCTTTGCCGTCGCCGCCACATGAGGTTGTCAACGCCGCGGATGTCGCCATCAGCAACCCGGACTTCGCTTCCTGGTATTCCCGTGATCAACTGATTCGCCTCTTCCTCGTATCCACCCTTACTGAGGAGTCTATGGTAGTTGTCATCGGTTGCCACTCTTCCCGTGACGTGTGGTCGTCCCTGACTCGCGCCTACAGCCATGGATCCAAGGCTCGCGAACTAAGCCTAAAGGATGGTTTTCTGTCTGTCAAGCGTGGGGATCTTTCCGTTGCTGAGTACAGACAGCGTTTCAAGACGATTTGTGACAAACTTGCCGCTATCGGTCGATCGATTGATCTGACTGATAAATCTCATTGGTTCCTTCGTGGTTTGGGACCCCTATTTTTGACTTTTACGGTGGCCCAATTGGCTCAAGAGTCGCTGCCAGGGTTCGACACTCTTCTTGCGCGTGCCGAGAGCCATGAACTTTTCTAACGTTCTGCATAGGGTGCATCGCCGTCTTCTAACGTCGCCTTCTATGCTGCGCCGAAGCCTCGCAGTTCCTCCTCCTCGTAGAATCAGGGTCGCTCCAAGAAAAAGGGTAAAGGGCGTCGCCCTCCGTGGTGCTATTTCTGTCACGAAGAAATGCATGATGCATGGGACTGCCCTCGCCGGTTTAACAGATCTTTTACTCGGCCACCTCGTCCCCCAGCAACCGCAAATATAGCCGAGGCCTTCTCTTCCAGCTGCACTGTCTCGCTGCAAAATGTCTCTGATTGGTATCTGGATACTGGGGCTTCAGTGCACATTACCTCGGATGTATCTCAACTTGATGATATAACCGACTATTCAGGTTCTGATCGTGTTACTGTGGGTAATGGTCAGCAACTTTCTATCACCCATTTTGGTTCTGTATTTTTCTCTAATCAATTTTCTGTCCGTGACGTTCTTGTGGTGCCCGGGATGACTAAAAATCTCTTGTCTGTTAGCAAATTAACCAGGGATTTACATGCTCATGTTCTTTTTACTGATTCTGCTCTGTGCATTCAGCACAAGGATAGCGGAAAAATAATCGCGACGGGCGTGCGTGATAGTGGCTTGTATCGGTTGGATTCCGCAGTCAAGGCATTCGCTGCTCACACTATTCGTCCTCAGCGTGCACCTCCTGATTTATGGCATTCCATACTTGGACACTCGTCCTCTGCTATTTTTATCACATTTAGTACATTTGAAGTTGTTATCTGTTTCGTCTTCATCAAATTAAGTTACTTGTATGTCATGTTCTTTGGCCAAGAGCCAACGTTTGCCGTTTTTTATTTTAGAAAAATGATCTTCGTCATTATTAGAATTAGTACATTTTGATTTATGGGGGCCTTCACCTGTTACTTCCAATCTTGGTTTTCGTTACTATGTTATATTTGTGGATGATTATTCGCAGTTCACTTGGTTTTATCAGCTTCGAGCAAAATTCGAATTTTATGACACATTCTTAAGCTTTCAGGCCTTTGTGGAGAATCAATCCGCATGTTCTATCAAACATTTCCAAAGTGATGGTGGTATTGAGTTTATCAACAATCGGGTCAAGTCTCATTTCTCAAAATGTGGCATTCATCACCTATTCTCTTGGTCGTATACTTCGGAACAAAATGGTAGAGCTGAACGGAAGCACCAGCATATTACAAAGATGGGTTTGGCTCTGCTTTTTCATTCGTCCGCCCCCTCGACTTTTTGGGTTGATGCCTTCAGCACAGTCGTCTTTATCATCAATCGGCTTCCTTCTATTGTACTAAAAAATATCTCGCCTTTTGAGTGTGTATATGCTCAGCCACCTACTTATGAGCTCTTTCGTGTATTTGGATGCCGGGTGTTCCCATACCTACGCAACTACACGAAGCACAAGCTTCAGCCCCGCAGTCAGCTATGTATGTTCATCGGCTATAGCTCCTCTCAGAAAAGGTTTCGTTGTCTTGATCCTACCACCTCCAAGGTTTATACCACACGCCATGCAATGTTTGATGAATATTACTTTCCCTTCTCCTCCACTCCGCCCTCGACTGGAGAGTCTTTGCTCAACATCTCGACTTATATTGATGGATTTCTTGAACCAGCCATTCAGCCCAGCTCACCACCACTTCGCTCGGACTCGGCTTCATCACACTGCTGTCTCTATTCGTCCGCCAACTCAACCACACCTCAGGCCGCTCCCCATGCAGAAGCCCCAACCCCGGTTCATGCAGAAAACCCTCCTATTGTTGCGCACAACGAAGTTCCAGAGCAGCCTGACGCTGCTCCAGCTCCCGCTGCAGTGCCTATTCATCCCATGCAAACTCGAGCTAAGTCGGGTATATTCAAGCCTCGCTACCCTGCTACTATTAACTGTGCATCTCTTCTTACTACTCTAACAGCTATACCGGAGCCTCGAGGTATCAAAACAGCCCTCAAGTCTCCTGAATGGGTGCGTGCAATGCATGAAGAATTGTTTGCATTACAGTCGAACAACACCTGGTCACTAGTGCCACGGTCGCTGTCCATCAATATTGTTGGTTCGAAATGGGTATATTGAACAAAGCTCCTCGCTGATGGTTCTTTTGATCGCTACAAGGCTCGACTTGTAGCTCAAGGGTTTAGCCAACTTCCTGGTTTTGATTTCACTCATACATTTAGTCCGGTTGTCAAAGCGTCAACTATCCGCATTGTTCTCTCTCTAGTGGTTATGAACAACTGGCCACTTCATCAACTGGATGTTAAGAACGCTTTTCTCAATGGTGTTTTTTCATCTCCTGTTTTCATGGAACAGGCCCCCGGCTTTATTGATCCACGATTTCCTGATCATGTCTGCAAGTTAAACAAGGCTATCTACGGTCTCAAGCAAGCTCCTCTTGCTTGGTACCAACACTTCCGCAGTTTATTGGTTTCTATTGGTTTTCTCCGCAGTTCTTCAGATACTACTCGTTTTATCTTCAAAAATTCTGACACATTGGTTTATCTTTTGGTATATGTTGATGATATCATCATCACGAGCAATAATCCGAAGGCTCTCTCCGCCCTCATCTCCCGTCTGCACCGTGAGTTCGCCATCAAGGACATGGGTGCTCTTGGTTATTTTCTTGGTCTTCAGGTTACCCGCTCTACTTCCGGCCTCTTCCTGTGTCAGACCAAGTATGCATTGGACATTCTCACTCGCGCAGAACTTCAGCATGCAAAGCCTGTTGCCACACCACTTGCGCCTGGATCATCAATGTCGAAGGAAGGTGATCCCTTTGCCGATCCAACACTCTATCGCTCTCTGGTCGGTGCACTTCAATACCTCACAATCACGCGCCCTGATATCGCTTACTCAGTTAATACCGTCAATCAATTCCAGCAGCATCCAATTGTTGAACATTTTCAGGCGGTTAAGCGAATTCTATGATACGTCAAAGGGACATTGAATTATGGTCTCTCCTATTCCGCTGGGTCATCCTCTTTGGTCGGATTTTCGGACGCTGATTGGGCGAGGTGCGCCGACACATGTCGCTCAACCTACGGCTACGCCATTTATCTTGGTCCCAACCTTATTTCCTGGAGTGCGAAGAAACAGCCAACCGTTGCTCGATCAAGTTGTGAATATGAATATCGGGCTATTGCTTACGCAGCTTCGAAACTTCTTTGGGTCATGAATCTGCTACGTGAGTTGCACGCAATTCCCAGCTCAACACCAACGTTATATTCCGACAACACGAGTGCTATTTTCCTAACTCAAAATCCGGTGTCTCATAAGAGAGCTAAACATATTGACATCGACTACTATTTCGTTCGAGAACTTGTTGAGGTTGGTCGTTTATTCACCAAATTCGTACAGTCTGAAGAACAAGTAGCTGCTATATTCACAAAGAGTCTACCTCATGGACTCTTCGACTACTTCAGGACCAAGCTTCGAGTTTCTGTTGCAAACACGTCTTAGCTTGAGGGCGGTGTTAGATATATCTTTAGATACAGTCATATCTTTGTATATCTTTCTGTTATTTTTCTAGTATCTTTCTTTAGTGTACTATATAAATATGTACTCAAACCACATCTTAATCAAGTGAAATAAAGATTTCTTTGATTATCACATTATATATATAGGCTTTGGAATAATTATAACCAAAACTATTAATCATAACTAGTATTTTCCCATGAGTTGGACAGAAGTATTACATTTGAAGTTTGATAATAAAAAAAGGCTATATTAAATATATTGATCTTGAGATATTATTATTATTATTATTATTATTATTATTATTATTATTATTATTATTATTATTATTTTTTCACAACATTTCTATTGACATGAATTTGGTATTTTATCTTAAGTAGGTTTCTAGTAACACTACTCCTAAATATTATTTTCATTTGATTTTCTAATAACATAATGTTAGTTGTCTCCGAGGCTTCTATCTCTTTTCTCTCCAGTCCTAGATATTAAACAATCGTAACTTGGTCTTGTTCAAGCTTCAAACAATCAACTAGAACTTAATTGATCTAGATTCATGCCAAGCCAACTAGTCTGGCTATAATTATTAGTTCTACTGTAAGCAAGGTTTGGAAAGGAAAAAAAAAGGGATTATGCCCCGTGGCTAACTGAGGCATAAGCCTCGATAATAATCCTAGTTCGTAGTTCATAAACTCATAAAAACTACAACAAACGCAGTTTTAGTAATACCAAAACATTGTCTAGAAGCCATACCATATCATACTATCATTAGGCTTGATATTCACAGAAACTTATTTAAATGTGTTGTTAAAATTAAAGAACAGTGGTTTACAGGGTATGCTAAATTGGCCATGAGAAGATTAAAAGAAAATCAAACTAGAGATAAAATTAAGTGCCCAAAAAAAAACTGAAAACCCTGAGTCGTAGCCCCATACTTAAGCTTCGAGGCACTGCAAGAAATAAGCCTCAAAGAACAGAGATGAGAGGTGTAGCCTTAAAGGTGATTTTACATAGCCTCACCTCAAGGGGTAATCCCCAATAGCTATTTAAAACCATGACCAAAAGGAAATGTTTCATCCAAAGAGAAAAACTATTGCATGCTATTTTTCATCATTACAGTTTGCAGAATATTGTTGTGAATCGATGAATGCAACTTCAGAAATCAAGAACACGAACAAAACTTTGAACACAACAATTTTAACGTGGTTCGGTTATAAACAACCTACATCCACGGAAGGTGAGAAGCGATTTCACTATATGGGAGTATTATCACTGATACAACTCTTTCACTGAAAAATACACTGAAAATTTCTACAAAATTGAGCAACCCCTGCTCCTGATTTCTCTGAATTTTTCTGAATGTTGTTAGCTCTCTCGACGATGAAGAAGACGACCCCTAAAAAATATAACAACTTCTTCTCTATCCGCCAATTCAGTACGCCCACGTGTCATTTATTTATTTCCTCCACCAACTAAACAGAGTAGCAATTCTTTTAGTAAAACACGACTTATCCATCCTCAATCTAATTTCAACACACGAGTTGTAATCTTTTAATCCTCCCAAGTAGTGGCAGCCACATTTCAAATCTCCCTCCTGACTGCTACTGCACAACCATCATCTTCCCTTCAATTCAGCTCCACTACAGAGCTCTCATGCTAACCAGACCAGCTAGCAAACTCCCATTAACTTCAAACAGTATTTGAACTTTGAAGACGGGATCACCTTTGTTAATGCATCTGTTGCGTTATCTAAGGTATACACTTTCTCCATTTTAATGAATCCTTTCTCCACAATATCACGCACTAAGTGGTACCTCACATCAATGTGCTTCGACTTATCATGAAACACTTGATGTTTCGTGAGGTGCAGTGCGCTTTGGGAATCACACAGCAGGGTAACTTGAGCTTGCTGAATTCCAAGCTCGTTAGCTATGCCTTTAAGCCAAAGCCCCTCCTTGATAGCTTCGGTTATTGCCATGAACTCCGATTCGGTTGTAGACAAGGCTACTACCGACTAAAGCTTAGATTTCCACACCACAGATGTACCAAACATGCTGAATACATACCCAGTTTGCGACTTTCGATTGTCGGGGTTGGCAGCATAATCTGCATCCACAAAGTCAATTAGTGGCTCTGAACAACTCTCCTCCTTTCTTGCGAACACCAGTCCAACTCCTTCAGATCCCTTTAAGTACCTTGGTATCCCCAGAAGAGCCTGCCAATGATCCTTCCCAGGTCTAGACATATACCGACTACTGGCACTTGTAGCATAGGCTATATCCGGCCACGTACATATCATCATGTACATGATACTCCCCACTAAACTTGCATACGGTATCCTTTCCATATACTTTTGATCTTCCTCATTTTCAGGGCTCATGGACTCAGATAGCTTCACATCTTGGCCAATAGGGATAGTAAGAGGCTTGGAGTAGAGCATACCGAACTTCTCGAGTATTTTTCTCAAATAATCTTTCTGGCACAATTTCAGCCTTCCCTTCTTCCTGTCTCTTATAATATCAATCCCCAGAATCCTTCCTGCTATCCCCAAGTCCTTCATGTCAAACTCAGTTTCAAGATCATGCTTAACCCTACTAATATCACTAATATATTTCCCCGCCAACAGCATATCATCCACGTATAGGAGTAGGTAGATGATGCTGGAATTTTTTCCAACTTTCAGGTACACACATCGATCGAATTCTGATCGTTTAAATCGAATATTCTTCATATGCATATCGAACTTCTTGTTCCATTGCCTGGGACTCTGTTTCAGTCCATACAACGATTTATGGAGCAGGCACACCTTATTTTCTTGACCTTTTTCTATATAACCAGGTGGTTGATCCATATATAAAACTTCCTCTAGTTCCCCGTGCAAGAATGTTGTCTTGACATCTAGTTGGTGCAGCTCTAGGTCCAATTGAACCACAATGGACAGCAAAATTCTGATTGAAGAGTGTTTTACCACCGGGGAAAATACCTCTGTGAAGTCCACGCCTTCCTTTTGTGTAAATCCCTTTGCCACAAGTCTTGCTTTATATCTTACTTGTGGTGGTTCGACTTGCTCTACCTTTTTCTTGAACAGCCACTTGCATCCTATGCAAGATTTATGAGTTGGTCTCTCCACTAAACTCCAAGTGATGTTCTTGTGTAGAGATGCCATTTCATCATTCATGGCTTGTTGCCATAGATTACCATCAGCCCCACTCAATGCCTCCTCCACAGATTTTGGATCTTCTCCTTCTAGCTTCTCAGCTATGTTCAGGCTAAGAAATATAACGTCTGCCTCGCTGAGCCGCTTAGGAGGGTGGATCTCCCTCCTAACACGATCTCTCGTTAGCCAATAGTCTTGAGTGGATGGCTGTTGACTTAACGGCTGATCTTGAGGTTCATTTTGCTTATAATTATTCCCTTGTCTGACCTCTTGCTTCACCTCTTGTTCAGCTGCACTATCAACTTCATTTTCAGCTGCCACAAATTTTTTCTTTCGAGCAAGTGGCATTTGTGTTTCATTAAACACCACATCTCGGCTTGTGATCACTTTCTCTCTTCCTTCTTCAATACACCAAAGTCTATATCCCTTTGTCCCAGTTGGGTAGCCCAACATAATGCATCTTAGTGCTCGCGGTTCGAGCTTGTCTTGTTTCACATAGGCATAGGCTAAACAGCCAAATGGCTTCAAGTGATCATATCTCGGAGGCCTTCCCCTCCATATTTCATCGGGGGTCCTGAAATTTAGAGCTGTGGCTGGGCTCTTATTTGCCAGATATGTTGCAGTAGCTAATGCTTCGCCCCAGAACTGTTTAGACAATCCCGCTCCAAATAACATACACCTAACTCTCTCTAATAGAGTTCGGTTCATCCTCTCCACTAAGCCGTTTTGCTGCAGATTGTACGGTGTTGTACGATGTCTCTTTATTCCTTTAGTTCTACAAAATTCATCGAGCTCCTCCGATATGAACTCAAGACCATTGTCGGTCCTCAAACATCTCACGTTCAGCCCCTTTTCGGTTTCAACCAGCGCACACCATTCTTTCATCTTTTGAGCGGTCTGGTCCTTGCTTCTCAATATGTAGGTCCATACCCTTCTTGAGTAGTCATCGATCACTGAGAGAAAATATTTTCCTCCACCCATTATCTCGGTTCTTGAGGGCCCCCACAAGTCTGCGTGCACGTAGTCTAGAGGCTTGGAACTCCTGTAGTGACTGAGATTATATGGCTGCTTCTTGCTTTTGGAGAGGAGGCATTCTTCACATTTACTCAAATCAGATTCTCCGGATATACTAATCAAGCCTTGTCTCCGCAGTTCGTCAAGACCTCTCTGACTAATATGTCCGGTTCCGAGGTGCCATATTTTGGAATCAACCTCAGCAGCAACATTAACACTTCCTACAATGGTCCTCGCATAGAGATAGTATATGCTATTTACTCTCTTGCCAATGAGGATTACCTCATCATCTCTACAAACAGTGATCACACCTTCACTTCCTAAAAACTTGTAGCCTCGTGCCTCCAGAGTTCCCAAGGAAATTAAATTCCTCTGTATTTGGGGTATATACTTGACTTCAGCAAGCTTCTTCACATCACCCCTGTGGTTTTGGATCTTGATGATACCGACTCCCTCTATCTTACATATGTTATTGTTACCCAACATTACAGTCCCCATGCTCTTCAACTCAATATCTTCGAACCATTCCAAGTGCGGACACATATGAAATGAACAACCTGAGTCCAGGATCCAGTGATCATCACTCTTCTTCTCTGATATGTTCAGCACTTCGTCGGGTAGATCATCGGTTGACCTCACCATGTTAGGACCCCTAGTGTGGTAGGCATTCTTCTGCTTCAGAACGGTGCAGTCCTTTATTAGATGACCGGGTTTCTTGCAGTAGTGGCAAATTCGTGGATCTTGTTCACTGCCTTGGGGCTTCGATTCACTTTGTTGGGTCTGCCAATAGGGTTTCTTTTGACCGAAGGGTGTCTTATACTCCCTTGTAAATTCCTTTCTCTGAAATGAGTTCCCTTTCTCAAAGCTCGCTGGCTTCGGTGCATTATAGGGCTTCTTCTGAGACTTCCATTTCTGACCCTTCTTGGCAAAGAGACCCAGGCTGGCCTGATCATGCCCACCACTTTCAGCTACTTTCTCCATTTCTCGTTGCTTGATGGCAGCCAGTACATCTTCTAAAGTTATACCATCGGACCTACCGTATACCATAGCATCCCTGATACTTGTATAGGATTTTGGTAGGGCATTAAGTAGGTGGATGGCTTTGTCTTCATTCTCAATCTCCACCCCGATGCTCTCTAACTCATATACTAATTTATGAAACCCATCCAACTGGTCCAGCAAGCTTTTATCATCGCAGAATTTGAAGCTGTAGAGTCTTTACTTCATGTATATTCGATTCGCTATAGACTTTGTCATATACAGACTCTGAAGCTTCTTCCAGAGACTTGCAGGTGTTTTCTCCCTCGACACTTCACGTAGGACTTTATCATCAAGGCTAAGTAACAAAGTGCTCATCGCACTATCCATCAATTTTGCCTTCTTCTCGGCTGTTTCCCCCACGAACGCCTTGTCTTCATCTGGTAAGAGGGCATCCGCTAGCCCTTCCTTAGTTAGGATAGCCTTGATCTTAATTTTCCAGAGCCCGAAGTCATTTTTCCCCGAGAATTTATCAATCTCAAATCGACCCCCAGCCATATCATTCAATCTTGACAATCAATACCAATCTCAACAGAATCTTAAACGATACTCAATCAAGCAAACTCCAAAAGATCACACAGAAATAATGCACACGTATAACAGCTACAAAATCACAGCTCCCAGGTCTTGCAGATCACACAGAATCAACTATAGGGTTGAGGGTTGAAGTCGACTTACAGGGATGTATTAGAGATGGGTAGCGTCTTCACCTTTCTTTGTGTGATAGCAGTTGCATCCGTCGATGTAAGATCTTCCCACAGACGGCGCCACGTGTTGTGAATCGATGAATGCAACTTCAAAAATCAAGAACACGAACAAAACTTTGAACACAACAATTTTAACGTGGTTCGGTTATAAACAACCTACATCCACGGAAGGTGAGAAGCGATTTCACTATATGGGAGTATTATCACCGGTACAACTCTTTCACTGAAAAATACACTGAAAATTTCTACAAAATTGAGCAACCCCTGCTCCTAATTTCTCTGAATTTTTTTGAATGTTGTTAGCTCTCTCGACGATGAAGAAGACGACCCCTAAAAAATATAACAACTTCTTCTCTATCCGCCAATCCAGTACGCCCACGTGTCATTCATTTATTTCCTCCACCAACTAAACAGAGTAGCAATTCTTTTAGTAAAACACGACTTATCCATCCTCAATCTAATTTCAACACACGAGTTGTAATCTTTTAATCCTCCCAAGCAGTGGCAGCCACATTTCAAATATGTTACCCGCGCCCTTCAGCTTCAGCATGACCAAAAGCCCGTGCGCCGCGCTCCTGTGCCGTGCACCCGCCGCCGGTCGCCCGCACTGCCGCGCCCCCGTGCGCGCCATCACAAGCCGCCGTCGGCTCCGTCTTCGTTTTTCATCCTCGACCTGTCCAATTACAAATTTTGAAAAATAAAAATTATAAAATAATCTATTCTATTACTCCCTCCATCCCATATTATTAGTCCCAAATGAAAATGGCACAAAAACCAATGTATGTGAGTGTAGTTGAATTAATAATTTATTGGTGAGTGTGAAAAGTTTGCTATTTTAGGAAACGAGACTAATAAATGAGACGGACAAAAAAGGCAAGTGGGACTAATAAAATGGGACAGAGGGAGTACAATTTTTCAAATCTACACTAATCACGGATTTTGTCGTGATTTTACAAAATTAATTTAGCCCTACACGGATAAACCACCGCGTGCTGAATTACACGGGTTGCTACGAGGAACAAAAACCATCCACAATACTTAATAAAATTGTGAGAACGGGCTGCATTAATTGAGAATCCCCATATTTAAGGTTACCGGACATTCATTAATTAATCGGAGCCTATGACAAGCTCTAACTACAATTAATTAATATTTTATAATTCCTGAGTAGTACCATTCAAACCTTGTCAGTCGTGCCTGAACTTAATCAGCCTGCAGGACTTTGACACGATTAATGTTATTGAGCTCCTCAGGGAATGTCCCCATCCTATTACTCGGATATGGTTACCTAAACCCAGTCTCAGGCAGTACTACACGAACTGCTGTTACCCAAGATGCGGATATACAAGCACGTTACTTAGGCTCTCCACCATGGCAAGTCAAAGCAACAATCAATCCGTGCAAACCCATGAACCTTCGTTAGGGTTTGGACTCAATCAACACTGAGATTTTGTATTCACTGATGTCAGACAGTCAAATACATCTCACTGCGGTCCATCAATACACCACCCCTGCGTACCAGCATGTCAAGTAACCAAGACAAACTACTTATTCCGACAATGTCGCAGCCATCCGGACAGACGTATCCTCATACGCTGTCTCAACTGTGATTAGGTTTATGTCTCACTAGGTCAAGTGATCATACTGTCTTCTGCGATCTACAACACGCCGTATGATCGTCCCTATCGGTGAGACAAGAGGATACCATTGTTCATACATGTAAGATTATTTAATAGATAGGAGAAATAAACTATTGTATACTCATTATAATAAATGCTTTCAGTATACAAAATCCATCAGGGTGCACATCAGCACCAGTGCTCTATGGGACCTCCAAGATTTGTCGATCTACATGTGTCATCGATTCAGCCCCCGCCACTATACCCCGGAGGGTCCAGTCAGGCATACCCAGCACCTAATGCAGGTGCACATAGCGCGGAGATGTGGCTGAGACCTACAAAGAGTGGTTGGGCAGACATGTTTGGAGGATATGGGACTACTCATACGCCGATTTGCATCTCCAGTGATACAAAGAGTAGCCGGGGTAAGAGGGTTGTGGCTCAGGATAGAGGAAAAGGAAGATGAAGGCCGAGGATGAGGATGAGGAGGAGGAGGACCCATCTGAGGGATCCGATTGAGAGATGTTGTGGTTTCTATATTTTAGCTGTTATGTATTTGGATTTTGACCTTATTTATATTGTGTACAGTAGGGATTTTCAGTGAACCAAATCACAAAACCCAAGTGAACCGGATCGATTTATGGATATTGCATATAATTAAAATTCACAATAAAAAGCCTAGCATGCTCCTATGATTTTATTTAATTCGTGGATTATAGAGTTTACCTGAACTTTGTAGATTCTCTACCGATCTTTCCCGTTTGAATTCCAAACTTGAACCAACCACGCGATACAATTAAATCGGCGGAAGATGAAATTAGAACACTAATTTCAAGATTTAATTGAATAAAGAAAATCAAAGAAAAAAAAATCATGTTCTCCAGATCAGATCTGAAGGGTTGGGTCTCAATGCTGTTAAGATCTGCTACTGTTGAGGATTCCACAGATCTGTATCAGTAGGCCAGATTCGAAATCCTTCTCCTCCCTCTACTGCATGCGCCCCCCTCTCTCTCTGATCTAGGGTTTTGACTGATTTTGAATAATCACAAAAGTGGCTAGGGTTTCAAAGAGTGAAAGGTCTATTTATAGACCCAGGGTTTTATCCCTAATGGGCTAGTGGGCTCAATTCAGAATAATTATTTGGGCCAGACCTGGGACCTAATGCAAATAATAAAGTGGGACTATAAATTAATTAATTCACATGTCCACAACCCAGGACACAATTAATTAATTAATATTAATTATTTTTCACCACATAATTAATACTGACCTACCCCTTTATTACCACGTTATGAGAACGGGCTGCATTTAATGTGAATCCCCATATTTAAGGTTACCGGACATTCATTAATTAATCGGTGCTTCTGACAAGCTCTATCTACAATTAATTAATATCTTATTATTCCTGAGTAGTACCACTCAATCCTTATCATTCGTGCCTGAACTTAATTAGCCTGCAGGACTTTGGCACGATGAATGTTATTGAGCTCCTCAGGGAATGTCCCCATCCTATTACTCGGATATGGTTACCTAAATCCAGTCTCAGGCAATACTACACGAACTATTGTTACCCAAGATGCGGTTATACAAGCACGTTACTCAGGCTCTCCACCATGGCAAGTCAAAGCAACAGTCAATCCGTGCAAACCCCAGAACCTTCGTTAGGGTTTGGACTCAATCAAGAACGAGATCTTGTATTCGCTGATGTCAGACTGACGAATACATCTCACTGCGGTCCATCAATACGCCACCCTTGTGTACCAGTATGTCAAGTGACCAAGACAGACTACTTATTCCGATAATGTCGCAGCCATCCGGACAGACGTATCCTCATACGCTGTCTCGGCTGTGATCAGGTTTATGTCTCACTAGGTCAAGTGATCATAATGTCTTCTGTGATCTGCTACATGCCGTATGATCGTCCCTATCGGTGAGACGAGAGGATACCTTTTTAACATACATGTAAGTTTGTTTAACATATAGAAGAAGTAAACCGTTGTATACTCATTATAATAAATGCTTTCCGTATACAAAACACATCATGTACCTGATTAGACGATGACGTTATTGTATTAATGTTATGTACTTTGATTCTGTTATGCTTGACTTGTAGAACGACGATTTATCGTGATGTTATTCGATGATGATGTTATTATCTTGAGAAATATTGTTGTGAGATTATTGTTTGGGGATATGTACTAATCGCTAACAACTATTATGCCGATGATTGTTTAGTTGCAGGAAGGAAAGAGTATGGAGAATATCAATCCAGGCCGTGGAAGAGGGCGAGGCCGAGGTAGAGGTCGTGGAGGAGCCAATCCACCACACGAATTTGATGCTCCATATTTGGAAGAGATCCCCATCTTCCAAGAGCATGATGGGTATGAGACGCTGTCCGATGGCGACCGTGCAACAGCTCAAAGCGGACATTACCAACCTCCGCCTGAGAGAGAGCCACCCACCTCATCGGTTAAGCTGGTAGAGACATTCTGGAAATAGCAGCCTCCCACCTTCAAAAGGGACAAGCGGTCCAGTGGCAGCAGAGGATTGGATCTGTGAGCTGGAAAGATCTTCAGGCACATGCAGTGCACTGAAGTTGAGAAGGTCAACTGAATGACCTATCAGTTGAAGGGGAAAGCAGACCGCTGGTGGGAGACTTACGCTAGGTCAGTGGTGTTAAGGCCCATATTCTAGTCTAGCTCATATCCTAGTCTAGGCCCATTTGATATATATATTCTTATTGTAATTCTAGTTAGGGTCGTGTATTCACAGTTTGTAACATGGTATCACAGCTAAGGTTGAATTTTTTTTATCCCTGCCCGCCACAGACCCGTCAGCACCGCTACATCGCCGACCACCGTCGTCATCGCGCGGCCGACTCTCCACTGTCGCCGTCGCGCGACCGTCTCTCAGCCGTCGCGTTGATTCTGCTCTCCTATCTTCATTCGAGCCCCCGTTGCGTATTTGGGCTGCTTCTGCCCCGTCGCCTCTTCCTTGACAGCGTCGCCCCGTCTCGCATCTCCGGCTGCCGTCGCCATCGCGCGCCAGCCTGTCTGCTGTCGCGTCTCTGTGCAGTGCATGCCCCGTCGCCTACACTGTCTTCCTATTGCTTTTTCTATCCGTCTGTGCTCATTCATTAGTGAAGTAGGAGCTGGGAAGCGACACTGGACTTTTTAAATAAAAAAAAAAATCTAAAAAGGCTGAAGAATTTCCAACTTTCGGTCCAGCAGCACTAAAATCGGTAGTTGATTGCAGATTTCCTTGTTGTTGAAAGTTGGACATTGCAGCAAGGAACTGGGGTTGAGAAAGGAGATTCCCCATGGAAATATTATTCATTGCTACTGTGTAAAGGAACTGCCATTCTCTGGAATTGCTGACTGCATCCATCTGCTTGTATTGTTGTTGATCGACTCCACCATGAAAAGTCTCAATTCTATTCCTACTATAGAGGCACTATATCAATTGCTGCTGCCTCACCTGTTAGTGCTTCTCGGTCAAGTTGTATACTTGATTCAGGGGCCTCATTTCATGTGACATCTGATAAGTCATACTTAGTTGCAAGTAAGCTGGTGACTAATGCCGTATCTATTCAGACAGCCGATGGTACATCTTGCTTTATCACTCATCAAGGTTCCATTTCTACCTCAAATTTTTCAGTTCCTGATGTATCTCTTGTACCTCAGTTATCTATGAACCTCCTTTCAGTTGGTCAAATTACTGACCATAATTGCTTTGTTGGATTTGATGAATCTTCATGTTTTATTCAAGATCATCAAAATGGGACTATTATTGGGACTGGTCACCGCTGTAGAGGTTCTCCTAACCTATATGTACTTGACACCTTACATCTTCCTCAGTCTAGTGCCTATGTATCTTCTGCCACATCATCGCCCTCTATCTCATTTGCCCAGTGGCATCATCGTTTGGGTCATTTATGTGGGTCACGTTTGTCTACTCTAATATATAATGGGAGTTTAGGACATTCATCTATTGAGTCTAACTTTCATTGTAAGGGTTGTAGGTTAGGAAAACAAACTCAACTTCCATATCATTCTAGTCTGTCTCACTCTGCTAGACCTTTTGATCTTGTTCATTCAGATGTATGGGGTCCTGCTCCATTTCCCACCAAGGGTGGTCATAAATATTATGTCATCTTTGTTGATGATCATTCTCGTTATACTTGGATCTATTTCATGAAAAATCGATCTGAGTTATGCTCCATTTACCAGTATTTTACTCGCATGGTCCACACTCAATTTTCTACTCCTATCAAAGTTTTTCGTTCTGATTCTGGTGGTGAGTATCTGTCTGATACATTTCGTCATTTTTTGACAACTGAGGGTACCCTTGCTCAACTCTCTTGTCCCGGTGCTCATGCTCAAAATGGTGTTGCTGAACGCAAACATCGCTATCTTATAGAGACTGCACGCACTTTATTGATTTCCTCTTTTGTTCCTTCTCATTTTTGGGGCGAAGCTATTTCCACTTCAGTCTATCTCATCAATAGGCAACCATCATCCAAATTGTCTGGCAAATGTCCTGGTGAAGTACTTTTTGGTATTCCTCCCAAGTATGATCATCTTAGAATTTTTGGATGCACATGTTATGTTTTGCTTGCCCCTCGTGAGCGGACTAAGTTGACTGCACAATCTGTTGAGTGTGTCTTTCTGGGGTATAGTCCTGAGCATAAAGGTTATCGATGTTATGATCCTTATTCACGTCGCATACGCATTTCTCGTGATGTGACTTTTGATGAGAATCGTCATTTCTTCTATAACTCCTCCACACGGGCCTCTTATTCTCTCACAGAGTCCACATTTTTTCTTTACCTTCCTCCTATTTCTTCTACTACTGATATCACTCCACCATCTCCTCCTGTTACACTACTTCCTGATCCCACTCTTACCACTCCTACCGTCACACCCACTACTAGTGACCCTCCACCACTCATTCCTCATAAACCACCAATTACACATGTCTATAATCATCGTTCCAAAGATCCTATTGCAGTTACCTTTCCTCCTACCTCATCGGTTAATCCTGATGTTCCCATTTGTAATGACACTAGCAATTTTGATGAGTTACATGATATTTCTGATGAGTCACATGTTGGACAGAGATATAATCTTCGTGATCGTACTACTATTGCCCCTCCCGACAGATTTGGTTTTTCACATGTGGGTGCTATTATTGCCGAGCCAGCTACATATAAAGAAGCTGCTTGTCAAAAAGAATGGCAACTTGCTATGTCTGAGGAGTTAGCTGCCCTAAATCAGACCGGGACTTAGGATCTTGTTCCATTACCATCACATGTTGTTCCCATTACATGTAAGTGGGTGTTCAAAATTAAAACCAAGTCAGATGGTTCCATTGAGCGCTATAAAGCTCGTCTTGTTGCCAAAGGTTTTCAGCAGACTCAGGGACAATATTATGATGAGACTTTTGCTCCTGTTGCTCATATGAGTACAGTTCGTACTATGGTTGCAGTGGCTGCCACTCGTTCTTGGCCTATTTCTCAGATGGATGTTAAGAATGCCTTTTTACATGGTGACTTGCATGAGGAAGTCTATATGCAGCCACCCCTAGGTGTTGAGGCTCCCCCTGGATATGTTTGTCGCCTTCGTCGTGCTCTGTATGGTCTAAAACAGGCTCCACGGGCTTGGTTTGAGCGCTTTGCCTCTGTCATACAGGCTGCAGGCTTTTCACCCAGTGATCATGATCCTGCTTTATTCATTCATCTCTCTCCACGTGGGCTAACCTTGCTTCTTTTATATGTTGATGATATGTTGATTACAGGAGACGACGAGGCACATATTTCTCATGTAAAGAAACAGCTTGGACAGGAATTTCATATGTCTGATTTGGGTCCTTTGAGCTATCTCTTAGGTATTGAGGTCCTGCATTCTGCTAAAGGGTTTTATTTGTGTCAGTCCAAGTATATCAAAGATCTTCTTGCTTGTTCTGGGCTCACCGACAATCGGTTGGTTGCCACTCCTATGGACCTACACTTACGACTTCGTCCTACTGATGGTATACCTCTTGAGGATCCTTCTTGATATCGACATATTGTGGGTAGTCTTGTTTATCTCACTGTTACCAGACCTGACATTGCTCATGCAGTTCATATATTGAGTCAGTTTGTGAGTGCTCCCACTTCAGTCCATTTTGGACACCTAGTTCGTGTTCTTCGATACTTAAGGGGAACATTATCTCAGGCCTTGTTTTATTCTAGAGATAGTCCGCTTCAGCTCCATGCTTACTCGGACTCTACTTGGGCGAGTGATCCAACCGATCGTCGTTCTATCACTGGATATTGCATTCTTCTTGGTTCTTCTCTTCTTACATGGAAGTCTAAGAAGCAAGCTGCTGTATCTCGGTCTAGTACAGAGGCAGAACTTCGAGCCCTTGCCACTACTACTTCAGAGATTGTGTGGCTTCGATGGTTGCTTGCTGATTTTGGTATCTCTTGTGCCACACCAACACCTCTTCTTTGTGATAATACTGGAGCCATACAAATTGCCAATAATCCAGTGAAACATGAACTCACCAAACATATAGGTGTTGATGATTCCTTTACTCGATCTCACTGTCAGCAGATGATACGTGCATAAAATGACCCGTATTTTTATATGTGAACATGCTTGTTTGTGGCTATTTTACTCCCGTTTCATATGTTTTTATTGTATTTTGTTTGTGTTTTCGTGTTTTGTGTGTTTGACTTGTGTAGGATAGGTTTTTGGCATAAACAAACATATTTGGTGGAGTTTTTGAAGGAAAATCGCAAGGTTTTGGAGTTTGGAGAGCTCGACCGGCCGAGCGTGGGCAGGATCGGCCGAGTAGGACTTCAGAGAGCTCGACCGGCCGAGCCAAGGCAGGACCGGCCGAGCGAGGCTGCAGAGTTGGTTCAGAGAGCTCGACCGGTCGAGCTTGTGTAGGACCGTTCGAGCGGGTTCGAGCTGGGACTTGGCTCGGTCGAGCCATGTTTCGATCGGCCGAGCCAAGTCAGTTTTTGGCAGTTCCTGGCAGTTTTTGGTTTCCCGGGCGATCCGAGGGCCTGATTGCTTGCATATAAAAGGGGAATGAGCGGTTATTTTAGGAGCTTTGTGTCACTTTTCACATACGATAGTAGATTTCTCCCTAGATTCTATTTTTCCATTTCAAATTCATCTTAGTCCTAGAGCTTCTAGGAGCTAAATTCATCAATACTTGTAAGAGATTGAAGATTGAAGGCGGTGGATCAAGTCAACCAATCCAAATTGGGGAAGAATCTTATTTCTACTTTCAAATTGTAATGAAGTTCATTGTATTCCAAATTGTATTTGCACATTTGAAAGGTATGAAGTTCTAAACCATTTTGGAAGTTGATTTGAGGAAGGATGCATGAGAATTGTTTGTTTACTTTCCTTTGAGAGCTTGGATTGCACTAGAGCTTGTTCCTTACCTCTTAGGTGTAGGTAATAGCCAACTTAGGAGGTAGTTGACGTGAACGCTGCAGCCAACACGCGGGCGGAATCGTCGTGAATAGTGTTAATCCATACGATTTTAGTTCCAATCCATGTGCGGTGCTAGGTCGTAGGGCAATAATTGACGAACCATTTGGAGTGGTCTAGGGCTAAATAACTTGATGGTTTGCTAGTTCTAGGTCATCAACCGGTAGCTCGCCGTGACAAGGGGTTATCGAGTGTAGGGTCGATTGCTCAATCTCCTAGGAATTAAATAATGTTTGCAACAATGATTAACCAAATTTGATTGCATCTCTACTCAACTCAACATCCTATCTTCCTAGCTTGAGAATTGTGTTTGTCTTGGTTTACCATATTGAGAAGGATTGTTCTATTAATATTTGTTGGTTTAATTTGTGTATTTCACATATTGTTAGCATAGATTTGAATTGCATGATTAGATGATTAGAAACAACTCAACATTGAATCATGCTTAGCTATAAGACTTCACTTGAGTATCTCGGTATTCTAGTAGGCGAATCGAGAAGAACTTGGATTGATATTTTATTCTTGTGTGTGGTTGAGAGTTTATTGTGATTGAACTTTTACCGCATCAAGTTTTGGCGCCGTTGTCGGGGACTTTATTTAGTAGGTTGCTAGATATTGGGGGAAAAGTGAAGCTTGTAGGCTAGGTGTTTGTTATATTGCTTGTGTGAATAGTTTTGTTTGTAGCTTGTGTTTGATAGTTGATTTTTGGTTTGTTTGATTTAGTTGCTTGTTGGTAATTGGAATTTTTGTGAGGTGTAGGTTGTATATGATCACGAGGTCTAAAGCTCGTGAACTCTTGGAAAGGAAAGCACAACAAAGACAAGAAAGTATAGAGATTGATTTGGACATGGCTAATCCGGGGGAAGATACAATGAGGATTGGAGAGTTAGAAAGGCAAATTGAGTTGATGAAGGCGTTGTTCAATGAGAGGAATGGTCCTCGTAGACCACTCCAAAACCTTTTCCGACCTCAAGGAGAGCCATTGACCGGTGGTTTCCAACTTGGAGTGAATGCCATGCAGTTTGAAATTAAGCCTCGATTGGTTTAAATGATACAAAATAATCAGTTTGGAGGACATGCTACCGAAGATCCGAATGTGCACATATCCCAATTTTTGGAAATCACGGATACCATTAAGATCAATCAAGTTCCTCAAGACTCAATTCGGCTGCGATTATTCTCGTTTTCATTGAGGGATTCGGCAAGGCATTGGTTTGAGGGTCTAGACAAGACAAATATAGCCACATGGGAAGAGTTAAGGGAGAAGTTCCTCTTCAAAAATTTTTCCACCGAGTTTAACCTTGAAGAGAAGGGCAGATATTACTTCATTCGGACAAAGATACGATGAACCTCTATATGAGGCATGGGATAGGTTCCGAGAGCTCCTACGGAAGTGCCCACGCCATGGTCTTTCTAAGAGTCAACAAATCTGCCAATTCTATGGGGGTTTGAATTATGATACGAAGGTTATGATGGATGCTTCTTCGGGAGGTGCATTTCTTGATCAAGAAGAAGAGGATGCTTGGAAGACAATTGAAAAAATGGCCAAAAACAGTTTCTAATGGCCAAGGGAAAGGAAGGATTATAGACCGGTAAAGTCGGTAAATGATGCTTACGAGACGGAAGATTTTAAGGAACAACTCGCACTTATGCAAAGGAAGCTAGATAAGCTATCTACTTCGGGAAGTGGACGAGAGGAGATGATGATACTCAAGCATGATAATGTTTGTTCGGCGAATGTCAATTTCGTCAATCAAAGGATGGGGTACAACAACCGTCCTCAATACAGTCCTCAAGGAAACATGTATTATAATCCGTCCAACCGTTTCCACCCAAATTTCTCCTATGCAAATCCGAATAACGCTCTAAATCCTCCGATGCAATTGGAAGGAGGTAGTAGTCAAGGGGGATATTCAGGGGGAGGAAGTAGATATGTGAATCAAGAGCCAAGAAGAAATCCTAATGAGGAGATTAATAAGTGGTTCGAGAAATATGATGGGATGTTCGCGGAAATCCAGCTGCAAATTTCGTCGATTGCTAAACAATTAAGTGGAAGGCATCAAGCTGGGAAATTTCCAAGCGACACGGAAACCGTTCAAAAGAAAGGTTGTAATATGATTGAAGATGAAGAGAGGCTTGATGATAAATTGGAGGCCATGACTCCGAAAGTAGAAAGTGTTGAAATCAAGGAAGATGGAAAAGAGTTGAAGAAAGGAGAGCAAGTGGAGAAGGTGAATTTCTTTGATTATGTAAGGAAGGGAGACATAGAGATGCCACTTCCGGATGAAATTGAACGAGTTCCCATGTTAGATAAACTTGTTGGTGTTGAGATACCTTTGAATGGGGAACTACATGAACCGGAAAATCATGAATATGAAGAGAAGAACATCGCTAGCAAAAAGAATGATCCGGGCGGTTTTGTAATCGGTTGTCAAATTGGAGATGTGAAGGTTGAGAAAGCTTTGTGTGATTCCGGTGCTAGCGTGAACATCATGTCTTGGGACCTATACAAGGAGTTGGAGGTTGGACACCTTAAACCCACAAATCAAGTTTTGCAACTCGCAAATCAAGCTCTCTTTTGTCCACGTGGAGTCGTTGAAGATGTGCATGTGGATGTGTTGACATTCACATTTCCCGGAGATTTTCTTGTGTTAGACATGAAAAATAAAGGTGGCATTCAATTAATCTTTGGGAGGCCTTTCTTAAGTATAGCCGATGCACTCTTTGACATGAAACATGGGGAGCTTACTTTCCGGTGTGGGGGAAAGGAAGTCGTTTTTGCTTTACCTCAAAAGAATTTGCATGAAGTTGAAGAGGGAAGAGTCGAGAGGAAGAAAAGATTGAAGGATGAGCTTGATCCGGGATTAGACCTCAAGAAATATAAAGATGAAGAGAAAGATGATCCGGGAGATTTTGATGAAGATGAGCAAATACGGACGAAGAAAGCTAGAGTTGAGCCGGATCCACCGTGTAGTGCACGGAGGAAGTTATTTTTTTCGGAAGATGATGTCGTGCTTGATAGAGGTATGAGTTCCGGATCTGCACCTTGGGATCATGATTGACTTGAGGTATGGTCGTCGAGCTTTCGACGTTAAACAAGCGCTTGTTGGGAGGCAACCCAACGTTTAAACTTTGTGTTTTTCATGCTTTTGAATAATGTTGTTATTGAATTAGGTATTAATGTTGCTTGTTGTTTATAATTGAAGGATTCTTAGTTGTGGGTGGATTTACAAGTTTAGCTAACATTGTGAGTGAAGAGTAGGCAGGATGGAAGGCCGAAGGTTCGTGGAATTTGTCGGAGAAAGGCAGAAAATGGGAGAGATCAAAGTCGCTCGGCCGAGCATGTGCAGGCTCGGCCGAGCCAAATCGAGGGCCTGGGACAGAGGCTTCGCTCGGCCGAGCGTGTGCAGGCTCGGCCGAGCCATGGTGTGCCAGGGCGTGTGCGTGCGAATAGAGTCTCCGCTCAGTCGAGCCATCTGGCGCTCGACCGAGACACGCGCGGATTTAAATAGCGCGATAGAGCAATTGCTCGCCCCATCCACCGATCGGTCGAAATTTCTCTTCCCAAATTTTCTCCCATACTTTGTTGCTTTCAATTGTGCTTATCTCACATCTTATTTCTTCTCATGGCAAGCAAAAGAGCAAGGGGGAGTCTTCTTCTTCAAGCGGACGCCCAAAGAAATTTGATAATGATGAATTCGAGAAATTCAAAAATTTGGCAACGCGGCAAGTTGTAGGCACAAAATACGTGTGCCGTGAGACGTTGAAGGCACTCAAATTGAAGGACGATGTGTGGAGCCTCCTTACCGGAATTGGGTGGAAGAAGTTGCTTCATGCCAAATGGCCGGGGTATATGGAGTTAGCAAGAGCGTTCTTCGCCTCAGTTACGGTCATGAAAGGCATTGGAGGTATCCCTTTGTCTATGAAATTCAAGCTTAAAGGTACGGAATATTTCTACCATAAAGCTAAGATTGATGAAATTTTTGGTAGTGATCCGGAGTCAATTTTTGTGCATGAGGGTGTGAATCTTGGGGAGTTTTGGTTATCGATTACTGGTATTAATGTGGATAGGAGGTTTAATATCAAAGAATGTAGAGCTACATCGATTAAGAATCCTGTTATTAGATATATTCATAAGTTTGTTGGCAGTTCTGTTTGTGGGAGGTACGAGTCTAGCAATGTGATTACTCCTGAGCTTCATATGTTATATGCTTTGATGAATGGAATTCAATTCTCTCTGGGGGCTATGTTGATGGATGCTTGGAGTCGTGCTGCTAATACCAATACTCGTACTTTTACTTGTGGGATGCTTACTCCTATTTTTGAGGATATTGGTGTTGAATTGTCTGGTCCTACTGCTCCTCCTTTGTTTTTGGATTCTAGCTCATTGCTAGCTGGCCGATTCTTGGTTCCCGGTCATAAGAATTTGACTTATTACAAATTTGGGAACTTGGCCATTTTGCTGCCTAGACCGGAATGGATTACAGTAGCGGATCTGTCTGATAGATCCAACTGGCTGCTGGATACCGAGGACCACAAGGATGTGGTCGGAGTGCTATCTCCTGATGGGTATTTTACAACCCTCCGGCATCTTTCCGGGGCAGAATGGCAGCAGTTAAGGGAGGGCGGTCCTCAGTCTGGGCAGACTCCGTCAACTGATTGGCAGCAAAGGATGTACTCTATGTTGCAGCATACTAATGCTTCTAAAGAGTCTTTGTCTTCTTCCTTGCAGGGTCTTGATGCCTCCATGACTTCTCGCTTTGATGGCCTGGATAGGCGAGTTGACTCTATTCAGGAGGACGTGAGGGAGTTGCAGAGGCGAGTCCCCATTCCGTACCAGTCCCGCAGAGAACGCCAACAGCAGCCGCAGGATAGGGTTGAGCAATGACGCACCGACTACCTTTTTACAAACTTAGTCTCACTTGACTAAGTTTGGGGGGAAGTGTCGGTAGTTGGTGCTCTGGTTCATTCTCTTCTCTATCTCTCTATCTTTATGACGCTTTCTAGATTAGTGTAGTTTAGTTGAATTTGGATATTTTGATTCGATATGGTTGTACTTATGATCTACTCCTACTTTGAATTTGAATGATGATTGTGATGATTTTTGTTATGATGAATGGATGAATATTTTAGCAAGCTTGAATGTGGTTAATTCTTTCTATTTGGCTTTTGGTGTGTGGATAGGTGAATGGTTTGGAATGAATGGTGGAAATGGTGGATATGGTTTTATTTTTGTGGAATATTGGTTTGTGGAAGTTGGTGGTTATGAGAGCTTTATTGCCTTGTTTATGCTCAATTGTTGGTGGTGTTTGTGCCGATGGTAGGTACAAATAAGGCGTGGAGAGCGGTTTGATCGTGGGTGCCGATGGGTAATGCTTTCTATCGTTTCTTCAACCAATTAGATTCATTAAATTGTGTTTTGGAATGTAGATTGTGTTTAGGATGTTGAGTGCTTGTGTGTGCATGATGAACCCTAACTAGACTTGAGGTTTGAATCATGATTTACTTAGTGGAGTTTGATGTCTACTTTGACCAATGATAGGGCGGAATCTAGTTTTCGATGCATATTCGAGTTTAACTTTTGAATTGCCGAGTTTTGTGCAAGGTTAATGCCTAGGACTTGACAAAAGCCGTAAAATTTGAGCCTTGATATTGTCATATCTATTTCGACTGTGAGTGGCAAGGTTGAGAGCAAAAGATCTAGAACTTGAATATATTCTCTATCTATTTGATATGGGTTTGGTAACTAAAAAATGATCTTAGGCCATCGATTATTAGCCCTACCTTTCACTTCGGGAGTATAAGGTGGTTGATATTATAATTTTGCCCTTCATACCCTTGATTTCCGTGATTGAGCTTAATGGTGAATTTTCTTCAAATTATTAGGACAAATTTTGGGGGAATGAGTGTATGAGGGTGAATACGGAGATGAGAGTTGGGTTGGGAGTTGCTTGGTATCTTGGAGTTTTGATTGTTGAGGCAAGAAATGTTTGAGTATGGATTGATGTGAATCCTTGAAAAAGGGGTATCAACAAAATTTTTGGTACTTCGAATGAAAGAAAGAAAAAAAAAATAGAAATGAAAGAGTGAAGAAAATGAATAGCACCATGAAAAAATGAGGGTGCTAGAAAAAGAGAATGAGAAAAGAAAGAAAAGAAAAGAAAAGAAGAAGAAAGAAAAATATATGAGAATTGTGATTGAAAAGCCTCAAGGGTAGAAGTGGATTGAAGGAAATAAGTTTGGGGGTTTTGGGAAATTGAGAAGTTTAGTCACTTTGGCCCAAAACCACCTACCTTCTAATAAGCCACGTTATAACCAAAAATAAAGACCTTTGTGATTTTAGGAGCCAACTCGTTGGAGTATAGTGGTGAGAATTGTTTCAAGCCTATGGAAATTGTGCTCGATATCTTGTGCATGAGAGAACTCTTCATACCCCAAACACATAAGGGAGTGCTTTCATTTCTTTATCCAATGTTGATGAGTGATTTGAGTCATTGGCATTAACCGTGTCACAAAGTTAGGTGATAATCTCGTTTGATAAGAGCATGCTAAGATGACTATGATGAGCTATGAGGTTGTTTGATGAGGTAGATTAATTACTTTGCTTTGTTTTGATTGAGGACAATCAAAGGTTTAAGTTTGGGGGTTATGATACGTGCGTAAAATGACCCGTATTTTGATATGTGAACATGCTTGTTTGTGGCTATTTTACTCCCGTATCATATGTTTTTGTCGTATTTTGTTTGTGTTTTCGTGTTTTGTGTGTTTGACTTGTGTAGGATAGGTTTTTGGCATAAACAAGCATATTTGGTGGAGTTTTGGAGGAAAATCGCAAGGTTTTGGAGTTTGGAGAGCTCGACCGGCCGAGCGTCGGCAGGATCGGCCGAGCAGGATTTCAGAGAGCTCGACCGGCCGAGCCAAGGCAGGACCGATCGAGCGAGGCTGCAGAGTTGGTTCAGAGAGCTCGACCGGTCGAGCCTGTGCAAGACCGGTCGAGCGGGTTTGAGCTGGGACTTGGATCGGTCGAGCCATGTTTCGATCGGCCGAGCCAAGACGGTTTTTGGCGGTTCCTGGCAATTTTTGGTGGCCCGGGCGAGCCAAACTTCGACCGGGCGATCCGAGGGCCTGATTGCTTGCATATAAAAGGGGAATGAGCGGTTATTTCAGGAGCTTTTTGTCACTTTTCACATACGATAGTAGATTTCTCCCTAGATTCTATTTTTCCATTTCAAATTCATCTTAGTCCTAGAGCTTCTAGGAGCTAAATTCATCAATACTTGTAAGAGATTGAAGATTGAAGGCGGTGGATCAAGTCAACCAATCCAAATTGGGGAAGAATCTTATTTCTACTTTCAAATTGTAATGAAGTTCATTGTATTCCAAATTGTATTTGCACATTTGAAAGGTATGAAGTTCTAAACCATTTTGTATGTTTATTTGAGGAAGGATGCATGAGAATTTGGTATGAGAATTGTTTGTTTACTTTCCTTTGAGAGCTTGGATTGCACTAGAGTTTGTTCCTTACCTCTTAGGTGTAGGTAATAGCCAACTTAGGAGGTAGTTGACGTGAACGCTGCAGCCAACACGCGGGCGGAATCGTCGTGAATAGTGTTAATCCATACAATTTTAGTTCCAATCCATGTGCGGTGCTAGGTCGTAGGGCAATAATTGACGAACCATTTTGAGTGGTCTAGGGCTAAATAACGAGATGGTTTGCTAGTTCTAGGTCATCAATCGGTAGCTCACCGTGACAAGGGGTTATCGAGTGTTGGGTAGATTGCTCAATCTCCTAGGAATTAAATAATGTTTGCAACAATGATTAACCAAATTTGATTGCATCTCTACTCAACTCAACATCCTATCTTCCTAGCTTGAGAATTGTGTTTGTCTTGGTTTACCATATTGAGAAGGATTGTTCTATTAATATTTGTTGGTTAAATTCGTGTATTTCACATATTGTTAGCATAGATTTGAATTGCATGATTAGATGATTAGAAACAACTCAACGATTGAATCATGCTTAGCTATAAGACTTCACTTGAGTAGCTCGGTATTCTAGTAGGCGAATCGAGAAGAACTTGGATTGATATTTTATTCTTGTGTGTGGTTGAGAGTTTATTGTGATTGAACTTTTACCGCATCAGCAGAAAACTATTGTTCTTCAGTATGTGCCTTCTGAACTACAACTTGCAGACTTCTTCACCAAAACACAAACTCGAGAGCATCATCGGCTCCATTTACTCAAACTCAATGCTTTGGATCCACCTTGAGTTTGAGGGGGGGTGTTAAGGCCCATATTCTAGTCTAGCTCATATCCTAGTCTAGGCCCATTTGATATATATATTCTTATTCTAATTCTAGTTAGGGTCGTGTATTCACAGTTTGTAACAAGTGGCACCAGAAGAGAGATCCCAGCTGAATCGGGAGAGGTTCAAGGAAGCCCTATACGAGAAGTTCATTCCAAAGCAGTATAGGCGAGAGAGAGAAGTGGAGTTCTTCCTTTTCGAGCAAGGGAAGATGTCTGTGGAGGAGTATGATACCAGGTTCGGGGAACTATTACAGATGGCGCCGCATCTGGTGGACACGCCGCAGAAGATGGCAGAAAAATTCTGAGAAGGTCTGTAGGAATAGATTCGCACCCAGCTGGCAACGATGAAGGGGCTGACTTACCAGGAACTGATGAGCCATGCCTTGGACATTGAAGCGTCCAAGAATAAAAAGAAGAAGCCAGAAGCGCCCGGACCAGGGCCGATATCAGAATTTCCAAGGGCAAAATGACAATCAGTTCTATGCAAGAAATCGACCCCAGATGGCACCCAGGCGTGACCAGAAGGATGTAGGCTAGCAAAACTACCAAAGATGTGGAAGAAGGCATTCAAGGGACTTCCAGCAGGGCGGATTGAAATGTTATAACTGCGGTGGCCAAGGGCACTATGCTTATCAGTGCGCCACACCCCTAACAGGATCTGGGAACCGCCAGAACTTTCAAAGGCCGGTTAACTAGCAATCAAAGGCGATTAGGAGTAACCATCAACGGTCAACCATGGAGGGGCAATGTCGGGAACCGAGGAGGAGGCAGACAAGGTAATCAAGCTCCTCCAAGGCATCAAGGAGGGAACCCACCAGAGGGGAGTGAGCAACCAAGAGGGGCAAGAGCTTATGCCCTGGAGGGGAACCGTGATGGAGAAAACCTTGCAAGTATAGGAATGATTAATGATATACCTGTCATATTACTTTTTGATACTGGAGCATCGCATACCTTTATTTCATCTGCATGCGCTGAAGCATTACAACTTAAGGTAGAAAGGAATAGTCAGGACTAGAACGTAGCAATATCTTTAGGAGAAACAACTATCTCTACCTTAGTATGCCGTGAATTGAGAATCAAGTTAGATGAAAATGAGATTCAGGTATCGGAGTTGAACGTGCTGGATATTCATGATATAGATGTAATCCTAGGCATGGATTGGTTAGTGAAGAATAGAGCAACGATCCTATGCCAAGAGCGGAAGGTGATTATACCGCAAACTGAAAATGAAGAATTGTTTGTATATGGGTTTAGAAGAAGACAGAGAGTGTGTTGGGAAATCTGGCTGTTTTCCTTCCACAGGGGCGCACGAATTAC
>JAPKLW010000878.1:274165-284233 GCA_026898455.1 Plectranthus barbatus
TACGTATTTTCCGCTGCCAAAGTATACCCTGATATCCGGGACCAACAGAGTGCCAATTATTTCAGCGATGCAGGCATCGAAGCTGTTGAGCAAAGCTGAGAATCAAGCTTTCTTGGTGTATCTGGAGGGAGAAGAAAAACTAGAATGGACAGTACAAGACGTGCCAATAGTAAGAGAATTTGAGGATGTATTCCCGAAGGAGTTGCCAGGACTTCCGCCAGATAGGCAGGTTGAGTTCACTATAGACCTGGAACTGGGAGCGGCACCAATTTCCAAGACACCGTTTCGCATAGCTCCAAAAGAGTTGCAAGAACTAAAAATCCAGTTGCAGGAGCTGTTGGATATGGGGTATATCCGACCAAGTGTGTCACCTTTAGGAGGTCTTATTTGTCAAGAAGAAGGATTGTTCAATATGAATGTGCATTGATTACCGAGAACTGAATAAGCTGACTCTAAAAAATAGATACCCTTTGCCGAGAATAGATGATCTGTTTGATCAGCTTAAGGGAGCGAGCACATTCTCCAATATTGATCTCCGATCAAGATATCATCAGCTAAAGATTCAAAAAGAAGATATACCGAAGACGACGTTCAGAACAAGGTATGGACATTATGAGTTCGTAGTTATGCTGTTTGGACTCACAAATGCTCCAGCTGTGTTCATGGACTTGATGAATAGAGTGTTTCATTCGTATCTCGATAACTTTGTTTTAGTATTTATCGATGATATCCTTATATATTCAAAGAGTGAAGAACAACATGAGCAACATTTGAGAACGGTATTACAAACTCTCAGGGATGAGAAGTTATACACCAAGTTTAGTAAATGTGAATTTTGGTTAAGAGAAGTGACGTTTCTTGGTCACATTGTATCTGCCGACAGTATCAAGGTGGACCCGGCAAAGATCAAGACGGTGACAGAATGTAAAGCACCTACAACACCGAATGAAATAAGAAGCTTTTTTGGTTTAGCAGGATATTACTGAAGATTCATTGAGGGTTTCTAAAAAATTTCAAAACCAATGATGCAACTACTTCAGAAGGGTATCAAGTTTAAATAGACAGAAGAGTGCGAGGAAAGTTTCCAGAAGTTGAAGCAACTTTTGACGACCGCACCAGTCTTAGCAGTGCCAGAATCAGACAAGAACTTTGAGGTGTACACGGATGCATCTAAGAATGGACTTGGTTGTGTGTTGATGCAAGATGGAAAGGTGATAGCTTATGCGTCGAGGCAATTAAGACCGCACGAAGTAAATTATCCAACCCATGATTTGGAATTAGCGGCCGTAATCCACGCATTGAAGATTTGGAGGCATCACCTCAATGGAGTTAAATGTGCCATATTCACTGACCACAAGAGCTTGAAATATTTCTTTAAGCAAAAGAATTTGAATATGAGGCATAGGAGATAGCTGGAATTAGTCATTGATTACAACTTGACAATAAACTATCACCTGGGCAAGGCAAATTCAGTAGTCGATACCCTAAGCAGAAAAGGAGAAGCACAACTGGGTTGTATGCTTACAAGAGAAGACGGTTTGATTAGAGAATTCCAGAAACTTCATCTTGAAGTTATTTAACCCTCAGAGAGAAAGAGATATGACGTAGCAGCTCTGACTGTTGTGCCTGATTTAAGAAACAGAATTATTGAAGCACATAGAAAGGATATGGAGCTTGAGAAATAATGTCAGAGAATCAAAATCAAACCGTCAGATGAGTTAGAGAAGCACCTGACAATGCACTACTGTACAGAGATAGAATATTAGTACCAAACAGTGAAGACTTGAGGAACGAGATGATGAATGAAGCTTATGATACGCCGTATACCGCTCACCCAGGAAGTAAGAAAATGTATCAAGATTCTAAAACCATGTACTGGTGGGACGGTATGAAGAAAGATGTAGCCTTGTACGTGGAGAAATGTCTGGTATGTCAGCAGGTCAAGGCTTTACATCAGCAGTCGTATGGGAAATTGCAACCGTTAGACATCCCTGAATGGAAATGGGAGCATATCGCCATGGATTTTGTGACGGGCTTGCCGAAGTCGCAAAGAGGAAATATGGTGATATGGGTCATAGTGGATTGTCTAACCAAGAGTGCTCACTTTTTATCGGTTCGTGTGATGTATGGATCGGATAAGTTGGCTCAGATTTATGTCCGAGAGATTGTCAGACTGCACGGAGTGCCAGTATCTATTGCGTCTCACATAGATGCAAAATTCACATCTCGATTTTGGATCAGTCTACAACAGGAGTTAAGGACGCGCTTGAATTTCAGTACAACGATTCACCCTCAGTTAGATGGACAGACAGAGCGGACGATTCAGACTCTTGAGGATATGTTAAGAACAATAGTTTTGGACAGGGGAGTGAGTTGGGAGCCAATTCTGCCGTTAATCGAGTTCGCTTACAAAAATAGTTACCAAGCGACGATTGGAATGGCTCCATATGAGGCTCTGTATGGAAGGAAGTGTCGATCTCCGCTGTATTGGGACGAAGTGGGTGAAAGACAAGTTCTAGGACCTAACGCCATCAGTGAAATGATTGAAATTTTGCGTCAGATTCGAGACAGGATTAAGGAAGCCAGAGCAGGCAGAAATTGTACGTTGATACAAGATAAACTGAGCTACAATTCGAGGTTGGTGATGATAAGCTCATTGTTTCACTCACTTATCTATATTATTTTTATACTATTTTATGTAGTTTTATTGAGTTTATATATATATTCTATGCATGATGTCAATATTAGGTGGTATTAGGTGTGTTTTGAGGTTTATGCAGGTTTTTAGGCCTAAACTCGTGAGAAAACCGTTCCGGAAGTAGTGACGTGTAAGAGTAGCAGTGAAGAGTTCTTCCTCAAGAGGAATTCGGGCTATTGGCGCATGGCAATGGATGATGCTTTGAGTTAGCTCTCCAATGCAACTGGAATCGGGTCGATCGGAGTTCGGATGAAGAAGTTATGGCCAAAACCATGAGACCGTGCAGACGAGGCATGTTGTTGTCAAACGATCGACGAAGCAAAGGAGGCCGCGTCGATCGACGCTGTTCAGAAGCGGTCGACGAGGCAAGAAGTTGAGACGCGATCGACGCCAATCAGACGCGGTCGACGCGCACGCGGGAAACCTAATCTCGATCTGATTCGGAGATTAATGCATATCTTTAGACCTAGATCTGATATGATACACCTCTACCTCTATAAATAGCCTTGTAAAATCGAGTTTTAGGTATGCTTTTGATACTTTTAATAATTTTATTTTAGATTTCAGTTTTTAGAGAGATTCCAAGAGTTCTAGGGTTTATGTTTGAAGACAGAGTTTTGTGGGAAGACATTCCAACCCGATTTTTTATGCAATTCAGGTTGTATTTTTATGTGATGAATACTACTCTGAATATGTGTAACTAAACTTCTTTTCAGATTCTAAGGTTTCGAACTATCTATGTATACATGTTTTGATTAATAGAATTATTTTCCCTTTCCCTTCGTAGTTTGTGAAATCCGTGCTTATTCATAATCTTGATTTGTTGGCCACTTATTAGGATTATTTAGTTGATTACTTGAGACGTAACTGTGATAGTTTTCAATCGAAAGAGATTTTCACAATATAATCTGATTTCTTGTCGTAACTGAAGGAGATTGATTATAGGGATAAATCTGTAGAACTTGGGAGTTAGTTAATTTATCTTGAGACCGAACGGAGATAGGTAGTTGACTAATCTACTTTACGAATTGTCCAACAAAGAAGTTCGTAATACTTTTCTGATGTTTCACTACGAAGAGGAATTAAATTTGGGAATTAATCAATTCATTCATACATGTCATACTTGATAGGTAGATATCCCTGGACTCTGTGCTTCTCTTATTTGATTTCAAAAGCTTTTTAATTTTCCTGTTTAATTTTCGATAGCAAGTATTGCGATTTCAAAACAACAAAACCTTTTATTCGATTTTCCTAATCAATATTTTCAAGAACGTCTGATTTAGTATTTAGGATTTTTTGTTGTTTCATTCCCCTGGATCGATAACCTTAGGGCTTAGGGTTTACAAATTTATTTGCCACTATTTCTATAATTAATCTGTAGAAATTACAGTGATCAGGTGACAAAGTATTTTTGAAGTTATCACCATCAATGGGAATAATCCGATTCGGAGTAAAAGGGAAGCTACAACTTTGCTTTGTGGGACCATACGAGATTTTGGAGCGCATCGGTCCAGTGGCTTACCGTTTGGCATTACCTCCGAGCATGGGTAATGTGCACAACGTTTTCCACGTGTCTCAGTTATGAAAATACGTGTATGATCCTAAACACGTGATCCGGCAGGAGGAAATTGTTTTGAATTCAGATTTGCATTATGAAGAGAGGCCAGAAGCAATTTTGGACCGGAAGATACAAGAGTTGAGAAACAAGTCTATTCCTCTTGTCAATGTATTAAGGAGTAACCATGGTCGAGAGGAAGCGACATGGGAATTAGAAGATAAGATGAAAAAGAAGTATCCCGAGCTTTTCGAAGCACTCTAGTAAATTTTGGGATGAAATTTTTGTAAGGAATTAATCGCTTAATTATTGTAATAAAATAATTATCTTCTCATTTTTGTGCAATAAATTGCAATTTAAATTCGGAAAGTCAATTTCCAATCTCGAGCTAAAGATATGCTCGTAATAATATATGGAAGAATTTGAATCGATCGAATTAATTTTCGGAGACCCGTGGAAGGAGATAATAAATTTTGAGGTTGAATATGAATTTATTGAAATTTATATATGGATTTAATTGGAAATGGGGAGAATTGATTTTAAAGTTGGATTTAAATGTTGGACCTTGGACTTTGAGGTGTCATATTGCATGATAAAATTTTGACACATGGTGGAGTGGGAATTCCATTCAAAAAGGAAAAAAGAAAAGTGGAAAGAAACACATTTATTCACCCCATCCCTCTTCCCAATCCCGTAACCCCCAGCACCCCCCCTAGCCCCAAACCCTGTTTCGTTGTTCCCTTCACGGCCATTTTCTGGCCAACCCCGACCACCCCAGACCGAGCAACCACCACCATCGGAAATTTCTTCCTTCAAGCTTCGTTTCAAGCTAAAGTGGGCATCGTGAGGACAAGTATCGAGGGAGATATTGTAGAGAGAAGTGAGCCCGCCGGAGTTGGTGAGAATCCAATTTTAAGATTTTGTAACTTGTTTATTCGTGATTTTCTCGTGCTTTAGCTTATGTTTTTGTGTTCCCCACTTCCTAGAGAACATTTGGAGACCGAGAGTTTTGAGTTCGGACGCCGGAAACCACGCCACCCGCCGCCGTCACCTCCCATTTCCGGTTAGCTTCACCCATTTCCTTTTCCTGTCATTTTTCTTGCTTTCAAGCATGTTTTCGTGTTCCCCTCGAGTCTAGGACTTCGTATATATGCTTGCATGTGAGTTTGGGAGGTTAGATCGGAGGTTTTGAGGAGTTGCAGGGGCTGTCGCACGAACTCGCCGGAGAAGGAGAAGTATATCGACCTACAGGAGGTCGATATACTACCTGTTCCAGGTTGATATGGGCAGGCAGTTTTGGGGAAAATGGTTTTTCTTGTGTGTTTTGATTCGATTTAAGTCATTCTCGATTTGTGAGTTTAATATATGTTTATCCAATCATGTTCAAACATGTGTAAGGTGTAGGTTATTGTAATCGAGAGTCGGGTTTGGTTTTATTTCGATTAAGGGAAGGTGGAAGCATGATTAATTGAAGGGTGAAGCATGTGAAGTGTTGATTGGGAATTTTTGAGTTGAATATATGATTATGAGAGCATGTTGGGTGTAAAACATGCGTTGATGTGTGGAATTAAATGTGGGAGATGGTTTGTTGAATCGAAGGAAAATCATGAAAGCATGTTTGGATTTTGAGTTTGGTTTCTAAGGTTAATTCTTAGAGTTGGTTGAGGTTTATCGTTTGTCCTAGATCGCCCATCCTAATTGGTTTTATCCGGATAATTATAGGAGGTTAAACATTGAGGAAGATAAGCTCATATACACATTTAGAGGGAAAGCATCTCATTTTCAAGCCTAACACCAGGTGGGAACTATTTCAGTATAAAATGAAAACGTGCTTTAATTTTCAAAAACGTGTGAAAATACTTTGTTTTAAACTGATTGCTATGCAAAGGTTTTTGTGCTATTATATCTGTCCTCTGATTGAATGCTAACAACAGAGAGTTATTAATAAGACAAGAACCATGTACGTGGAGTACTTGAGCTATTCTTATTAATTGTGATAAAGGCTAGAAACTTATGTTTATGAGCTCGTGGGTAGATCGGCGATGACCGTAAACCCTGTAAAGAGAGAAATTGATTATTTAATACGACCGGATCTCGATGTTGTGTTCCAAGATTAGTGCACTTTGATGATAGTGGGTTTAGTGTGTATTCATTCCTGACTAATCATCGTAACTTGGAAGTGGGTCAGCTTCCAGTTACACCACGATAAATAGATATAATAACATGTTAGATAGCACGTGCAAAATAAAATGATTTAGATGACACGGTTTCTTTCAACAAAACCCCGTGTTCATCTGTGTGAGTTGCATAGCATTCGTATTTAAACTGTATGTTTTCGGGCATGTTTTCACGGGGTACGAAAGCACTCAGCCCCTCGTATTATTTCTAAAATACGCAGGTTGAGCGAGCAAGGATGGTGAAGTGGAGGTGTAAAGTATGAAGTGGAGTTTTGAAGATTTGAAGATCTTGTGATATGCATCATCATATGCATATCACCATCACGTTACACACACTGTTGCACCGCTCTCTGAAATACTCTGTTCCTTCCCCTATTTTAAATACTTTTGAAAACTCAACTGATTTAACTCTTTACGTTTTGTTCGTGAATGAAGTCACGATTGTGAATATTGAAGGTTACTTTTGAAATTATCCTTTCAATTATGGAAGTCTTCCGCTGTTTGTTTTTAAAATGTTTAAACGATAGGTAACCACGACTGTAACGTGCCTCGAGATCGGGAAGGATAAATGTGGGCGTTACACTTGTAGTGTTCGAATATTAAGCCAAGGAGACACGGTGTTACAAAAGGTGTGGAGAGAAGAATCATCAATTAGAGTTTTGGGCCCGACCTTGAATTGGATACTGAATTCAAGTTGTACATCTCACACGAGTAGTGATATGGTGTGGGGGAGGCGAGATGGCTCGCAGCCAGCAAAGAACCAAGTTCGATGGAGCAAGGCTTTCGTGGTTTGCTGGTGGAGACCAGTTTCGATAGAGCAGGACTCTCGAGGATCGATCGTTGGAGCAAAGAACCAAGTTCGATGGAGCAGGGCTCTCGAGGTTTGCTAGTGTAGATAGGATTCGATGGAGCAGGGCTCTCGAGGTTTATTGGTGTAGACCGGATTCGATGGAGCAGGGCTCTCGATGTTCGCTGGAGTTGATCAGGTTAGATGGAGCAACTTTATCATGTTCGATGAATAGTTAGAAAGAGCCTATTATTCGAAGGGGCTGGGACAAGTGTGAAACTCGCAATTAAAGGGACTGTTACGAGTTCAAAGCCTCACAGTCAAATGGATTGGTACGAGTTCGAAGCTTGCAGTTAGAGGCACTGGTTCGAGTTCGAAGCTCGTAATCAAAGGGACTAGTTCGAAACTCGCAGTCAAAGGGATTGGTACGAGTTGCTCGCAGTCAAAGGGATTGGCACGAGTTGCTTGCAGTCACAAGAGGAGGTGCTAAAGTTGAGGTGATGTTGAGCATAAGGTGAAGAATTGATGGTGTGGACTCTGAGGAATGTCGGAGGCCCACAATTCGAGCGGTGATAGTCTCTGAGTGCCTTGTGTCGAAAGCTTTCTGATAGGTAGTCAGGCGGTGTGTCCCGTTGGTTTACGGCGGTGCAAGATGAGTTGAGACGGATCAAAGCTCGAGAGGAGAAAGCCCTCAACAAAACTCGATACAATTGGTGCCTTGTGTCGAAAGCTTCTTGACAGTGGTGGTCAAGCGACTGGTCCCGTTAATTAACGACGGTATAAGATGAATTGAGGGCAAGGACATGGGATTGTGGTCCTTGGGTTTGAGGGGAGGATTGTTGGGATTGGCAAACCCAATTGTCCCACATTGGAGAAATATGGAAGTAGTTTTAGTAAGATATGGTGTATATCTTATTTCCTTGTTGGACAAGATTTATCCTTATCAGTAAGGATTTGGATATGTATTAATCTATTTGAGATAGATTAGGATTTGTATATCTTTACCATATCAAAATTGATATTCCTTATGCATCTAGGAGTATATCCTTATAAATACTCTTACTTTCTACCATTGTAAATTGGCCTAAATACAATGTAGTTGCTAAGAAAGACTAGTAGTCTAGAGGGAAAGTAGGGTTTGTGTTCCCATAACTCTGTAGCCCTGTAATTTTATTCTTCACCTTGAAATAGTATATATCACATGTGTAGGCTTGGAGAGTGGACGTAGAGCTTATGCTCGAACCACTATAATTCTTTGTGTCCTTTACTTTTCTGTTTGTTATCTGTGTTTGCAATTGCTTCAATTCACAACACAAATTAATTAGAAAAGAATATCATTTAATATTTGTTCGATCCAATAAGGTTACGTTAATTTTCTGCATCAATTAAGGAATGTATATAGATTATTTATATATAAACCTCGATTGGTTTGGAATTTGGATTGTGTAAACCTCATTTCAGTCATTTCGTAGAGATAGTTGATAATCTTGAACATATAATATATCAATAGAAGAAAATCCTTTCAATATTTGCTTGATCAAATTTGGTAACAAATAATGTGGATTGTATAAATATGACTAGTATTGTACCCCACGCGATGCGTGGGAATTTTAATTATATATATTAAAATAATACTCCCTCTGTCCCGGATCATTAGTCCTGTTTTCCTTTTTTGTCTGTCCCAAACATTAGTCCTGTTTTCCCAAAATAGAAAAAATTAGGGATTCTTAATCTCTTAATTAGCAAAAAATAAGGATTTCTTAATTAATTAATTTAATTAACAAAATAAAATTAAAACCCTAACCTACCCTCCCCCAACCCTAAAATGGCACACACATTCCTCACACTAGTGTGTGCACCGCATCACTCACTCCTCTCTCCTCTTCGATTCTCTCCTCTTCGAGAAATTCAGTTCTCCGATCTCAATCTCCCCCCATCTCCGTTCTCTCCACCTCCGTTCTCCCCCCCCCCCGCTCTCCCCACCTCCGTTCTCACCACCCTCCAATCTCCCCTAACCCTAAAATCGCACACAGATCTGAATCTCCGATCTTTTCTCTCCTCTTCGAGGAAAACCCTTCTCCGATCTGAATCTCTCCACGGCAGCGCCGTGCGCCGCTCTCCCCACCTCCATTCTCCCCACCCTCCGCTCTCCTTGTTCTCACCACTCTCCTCTTGTCCTCGCAATGATGAAAACCCTATCTCTTCCATCAACTAAAAAATCTGCCGCGCCTCTCTTGCCGTCCTCTGTCACCGTAGCTGGTGACGATGTTGTCCGCAGGGAAAAATCTGACGCGCCGTTCTCGCCATCGTCTCTGTCTCCTATTTCTACCGCCGATTTGTACCTCCCGTTGCCATCTTTCACAGATTCGAGCGACGTCGATGCCGCCTGGACGGAGGACGCGTTAGGGGCCGACAACACAAATCCCGACTCGTTGGATGAGGGTTTCGACGGTGGAAGTGCTCTGAGTGGGCCACAGGATGAGCCGATGGTGAATGAACACGGGGAGGATCTTCGAGCATTTTGGAGGTTGAGGAGGGAGGTTCTACGAGCTTTCTGGAAATGCCAATTTCCAGAAATCAGGTGATATCTTACTAAAACTTGGTTATGCTTCTATCTTTGTTGTGCTGCCTATGTTGGTCCTGATCCTATGTTGGTTGTGCTCATTTGTTGGATATGCTGCTTTGTTGGTTATTCTGCTATTGTCGATGAACTTGGTTCTGCTCCTGTGTTAGTTATGTTGCTTTGTTGGTTCTGATCCTATGATGGTTCTGCACCTTTGTTGGTTATGATATGTTGGTTATGTTGCCTATGTTGGTTCTGCTCCTTTGTTGGTTATGATATGTTGGTTAT
>JAPKLW010000878.1:290531-305671 GCA_026898455.1 Plectranthus barbatus
ATTTCATGTGTTCTTCAAAGTTATCATATTTGTGATGCAAAAAAAAATAAAATAAAATATGTATATTTAATTATACAATACGAATTGTTTTGAAAACTTGATAATTGGAATTAACGCGAACAATGTAATTATTCAATATTCAATTCAATCTTTTCTTTTATTTGGTTAATCATACAATTATAATTGATATCACTCTATTTAATAATTTAAATCGATAATATTATAAAAAAATATACATAAATTCAATAATTAATCATTTTAAATCATTAACTTAATTATAGTTATATTTTCCATAATATGACAACATTGTTTTGAATAATAATAAATTGGAATTAAATAATTTTGTTTTTATCATTTACACTGTATACCACTTATCGAGAACCAAACAAACAACGGTTTTTATAATTACATTATATTATACAACATAATGAAATTGTTTAATTTCTAAGAATAATAAAGTAATCTTAAACATGACACAAACTTAAATATAACTTAAATATGAAATACAACTTGAGACAAATTTCACCTGTAATTGTAGGATATAATTAACAACAAAAAATTACAAAATGAAAATATGATAAATCATGTAGCAACTTTTATCATGTTATATAGTCAAAAGATCACAAATTTGATAATGATATGTAAAAAATAAATAAAATCATACAATATCACTACATATTGATTGGTGAAAAAGACTCACCAAAAATCAAAATTAATGAAAGAAAACCGAATATACGTTGACGATTAAATGAATAAAAATTAAAAACTGTGAAATTATCACCGTAGACAATGTATCATAGAAGAAGCACGATCAACGATAAATCATCCGGGAAGAAGCTTAGTTCATAGACTGCAAAATAGAAGTATCTCCAAAGATAGAACTAAATTATTGAATAATATTATTTTAATTCATCTATTTATACAACTATTTAGCAGTTTATATTTGAAACCAACATAAAATCAGCCATTAATTAACATAATTATGAAAATTAGTTAAATGTCAATCAATTTAAATTCTATAATTCACGTTATTGTCATTTTAGTTTTTTTTTTTTTTTGGACTAAACTCATTTGTTACCATAATAAAGCAGTCGTATTAATTATTTCCTATATTTCTCTTGTAATTAATTTTTCCTGTTTTATTTCAATAAACTCAAAATAATTGATTTAAAAATATCTTCCTAAAATATATAGATTAATTATAAGTAAATGACAATTAAGAAAAAATCAATTTAATTGATTTATACACATTTTCTTAAAATATATAGATTAATTATAATACATAACTTCTGTACCCCTAATTTCCTTATAAATATATTAAACAAAATTATAAAATTAAAATATGATTCTCTCAAAAAATCTAAAGTATGAAATTGAAATAATTTAATTAAATTTCACCAATAATAATGATTAATAAATCAAGATAGATTTAAAAAAAAAATTATGCAATTACCTACTGCTATCAGCCCATTTCTTATGCATTAATTTATTAAAAAAAATTAACAAACTCTAGAATTGATATTGATCCGAAAATATATTAGAATATTTTTTTCAAAAATATACGTATATATTTTTGTTGTTCTCTTCAGCAAATATATTGATATGTTTTTCAATAATTGAGAAAATCATGACAACAAATAAATTCATTAACAAAAAATTAATTATAGAATGTTTGATACATTAATAGTTTCCTAAAATATATATATTAATTCTATAGAATTAATAATTAAGGAAAATCAATCTAATTAATTTATACATATTTCCCAAGAATATATAAATTAAAATCTTACATATTTTCTTTCTTGATAAATTGATGAAAATCCAAATTTGAGTGAAATAATTATAGAATGTTTTAGACATTAATTAATGAACCAAACAGTTAAATTAATGAACAATTAATGCAAGTGAATGCTTCCATATATTGCATCAGGCCTTACTTATATATATATATATGGAGCGGATCCAGTGAGAAAGTGAGAAAGATGCTTGATTCCATTCACGGCATTGTTTGATTGTATTCAGGTCGTTGCTTGATTGCAATGTTGCTTGTTTGTGCTTTAGTTGTTGCTTTGCTTGATTCAATATCAACCATTGATTTTTTTAGATTTGATGGACATGATTCATTCTTTTTTCTCACATGGAGATTTTTTTTTACATGATCCCTCCTCTATATATATATATATATATATATATATAGAGGAGTAATCATATGTGAACCACCTCCCAGATGTGAGATGAGAACTAATCTAATCCATCCATATTTAAATATTAACGGTCTGGATTTAATTTCTTATTTAATTGATTAGTTTTTTTATTAATATTTTAGGGTATTATGGGTATTATAATTTTTAATTATTTCATACCATAACTATTTGCATGATTTTCTCTCAATTTATTTTATCAAGTCTTTCTCTTCCATAATTATTTTCAATCGATGTCTTCCATTATTTCTTTTTCTTCTTCTCTCCCCTCCAATTTTTTCCAGGAAATTCAAGAAACTCCTTCTTCTCCACCACCGGTATGAGCACGCCATGAGCCTGGTTCCACGGATTTCACCCTCCACCACCTGTTGTGAGCGCGCCACACCGAGGGGATTTTCTCAGTTTGGGCGATCGACGTTTTGTACGAGTTGTGAATTTTCATATTTCTTTCGAATTAATTCTGGAAATTTCCATCGTTAGCCTGTGCGATTTGGGGCTTTTCGACTCTTGGTCGATTGAAATCTGGATTTGGCCAAATTATTGTCTGCGAATATTGGAAAATCATTTAATTGATGTTACTGTTCGAATTGAGTCTTGAAATTTCTGATTTCTGATTTTTGGTTGAATTCGAATTTCTGATTTCATTGTTGAATTCGAAACTTTTGTGTATAATTTCATTAGAAAATATGCAGTTATTCCGCCTGTAAACATGCATAAATAGAACACATTTATTGCAATCTTTTATTATTTCTGTTTGTATTTGTCGCGTGATATTACTATTTTTTTCTTGTCTTTAGTAAAGATATTGCTGTCATGAAAATCATTTAATTGATGTTACTGTTCGAATTGAGTCTTGAAATTTTTTATTTCTGATTTCTCGGTTGAATTCGAATTTCTGATTTCATTGTTGAATTCGAAATTTTTGTGTATAATTTCATTAGAAAATATGCAGTTATTCCGCCTGTAAACATGCATAAATAGAACACATTTATTGCAATCTTTTATTATTACTGCTTGTATTTGTCGCGTGATATTTCTATTTTTTTCTTGTCTTTAGTAAAGATATTGCTGTCAGGAAATATGCAGTAATTATGCTTATAATATTGCACATGATTTTCATAATAATAGCAATGATAGTAATTTACTTTTAAAAATTGTAAATTTACTTTTTTGTGTAATTGTATGGATCCATAAATTATACATTAAAATACTGCAAATAATTATATCATTTACTTCAACTAAATCGTATAAAAAATGCAATTTTTTATGGATAACAAGTTGAATTTTATTTATGATCTTTTAAAATCACTTAATATTTGAAATCCCAAAGAACATAAATTAAATATCGATTTGAAATTCAAAAATTTAGTGATCCAATCCCATAAAATTCGAAAGTAAATATTAGCTAATTTTGAATTATATTATTTTAGGAATCAAATTCCACGAAATCAGGGGGGAAATCTTGTAAATATTATTTTAATTACAAAATAAAATAACTACATATGCAACTTTGACTTCTAAACAATGCAATTTTTTTCTCTAAATTATGCAACAAATCCAAATACTGCAATTTTTTAGAAAATTCTGAAGAAAATGAAATTAATTTTGAAATACTATAATTTAGATAACCAATCCCATCAAATTAGGAAGCAAATATAATTTAATTTTGAAATGAAGTATTTTAGAAATAAAATTTCACAAAATTAGGGGTGAAAATCGTGCATATTTATTTTTGATTTAAAAAAAACTGCGTAATGCAACTTATTCCTCTTAATATTGCAACTTTTATCTCTTAATAGTGCAGCGAATTCGATAAAATTATTCAAGATAACTGCCCCATTAATTCTAGATCTCTTCCCATATTTAATTTAAAACTGTTCCCATAGTTGTCGATTTTCCTATATTTACGAGAATCAATTTTGTTTAAACCTACCACGATTGTGCATTAATTGTGCGTTAATTAAGGAGGTGTAATCGTGGGTAGTTGTGGGGTTTTCTGCAAAATTACCTAATTATCCTTTATTGCAACTTTTTCGTTCTTTTTATGCATCGAATTTTTTAAATGCAACTTTAAATCTGAATCGTTAAAATTGTTAATCTAAGGCTAGGATTAGGTCTTATTTCACATCTAAGAGAGGGTTTCCACCATAGTGCACCCCTATATATATATATATATATATATATATATATATAAAATGGGATTAATCATGTTGATAAATTCAATTTCAATCATTTCTAGGAATACCAGTAATCTTGAAATGAAAGCATTAAATTATCTACACCCTAATAAGATAGTCCATATATTTGATAGTTTTGTGTTTATTTTATTTTTATTATATTATATATTTTTATTTAATTATTTTGAGTTTAATGAATGGTGAATTTCTCAAATATTTGATATTATCATAAATTATAACAGAAAATAAAGATATGGTGAATTTATAATCCTCCACTTATTAATAAAATCATTAATCATGAGAATTTAACAATTAGAAGTGATAGACCAATAATATTTGCCTCAATGAATAATGTATTATTGAGTCAAGTATATATAGAGTTTACAAGATATGATAAATCTATCTAAGATATGTACAATTTAGAGATATACAAATATATGAAAAGATCTAAGAAGATATGGATGTATCTATTCTAATATCCCCCCTCAAGCGAGATTGTGGGAAGCCCACAACTCGAAGCTTGCTGCGAAAGTACTCAAATAATGGACGTGGGAGGCCCTTGGTAAAGATGTCGGCGACTTGTTCGGAAGAAGGAACAAAAGCCGTCGATAATTTGTGAGCATGGACAAGTTCCCGGACAAAATGATAATCAATGTCAATGTGCTTTGCTCGCTTATGTGCCACGGGATTTTGAGTTAAGAAAATGGCACTGTTATTGTCACAAAATATAGTTGGCAGCACTGGGAGCTTAACACGGAGCTCGGATAACAAGCTTGTGACCCATATTATTACTGCAGCGGTATTGGCAAGTGCGCGGTATTCAGATTCACAGCTGGATCGTGAAACTGTCGGTTGCTTCTTTGCACTCCAAGATATGAGATTTCCAGCCAGAAATAAGGCATAACCATACGTTGATCGGCGAGTGTCTGGGCAACGCGCCCAATCGGCGTCGGAGTAGGCGACAAGAGAGCAACTTTCACGTGAGGAAAAGGTCAGACCGTGGTTGATCGTGCCCTTGACATAACGGAGAATACGTTTGACTGTCTGATAGTGCTCTTCCGTTGGTGAATGAAGAAACTGGCTTACCAAATTAACAGCAAAGGAGAGATCCGGCCGTGTAATGGTTAAGTACTGAAGGGCACCCACCAGAGATCGGTAGAGAGTGACGTCGGTGAAGGGTGTACCATCGGCCTGGAGAGTCGTGTTTGCGGCGATTGGCGTGGAAACAGGCTTGGAATCCAATAAGTCTGTCCGAGATAAGATGTCCCTTGCATACTTGGCTTGAGAAAGGAATAAGCCATCCACAGTGTAGGTTACTTCCAGTCCAAGGAAGTAGTTCAAGTGTCCAAGATCCTTAATAGCAAACTCAGAATTCATGTTATGAATGAATGTAGAGATAGTACCGGCGTCATTACCTGTTAGGATGATGTCGTCGACATAAACCAGAAGAAACAGGACCATGTCGCCTCTGAAGAGAGTGAAGAGTGACGTATCTGACTTACTGCAGCTGAAACCAAGACGAAGTAAATAGTCACTGAGACGGGTAAACCAGGCACGGGGCGCCTGCTTCAAACCATAGAGAGCCTTGGATAACTTGCAGACATGATTGGGGAACTGCTGATCAATGTATCCTGGAGGCTGTTCCATGTATACCGGGGAAGATAAGTCGCCATTGAGAAAGGCGTTCTTGACATCCAGCTGATGAAGCGGCCAGCTGTGAAAAACTGCGAGACTGAGAATGACTCGAACTGTGGTGGCCTTGACTACCGGACTGAAGGTGTGAGAGAAGTCAAGACCAGGAACTTGAGTGAATCCCTGAGCGACTAATCGCGCTTTGTGCCGATCAATGGAGCCGTCAGATAAGAATTTGGTGCGGAAGACCCATTTAGAGCCGACGATGTTGGTGTTCGGCGGGCGCTCGACGAGGGTCCATGTGTGATTTTGACGCAGAGCAGCCATTTCCTCGTCCATAGCAGCCATCCAGTGAGCATGTTTAGCAGCAGACTTGAAACCACGCGGCTCTGAGCTAGACAAAAGAGCATCATAAAATAAAGTGTTAGCAAGATTAGCAACATATCGTGGTCTAAAGATACCGGCCTTGGCTCGAGTGATCATGGGATGAGAGGGCTGTATGGGCAGAGGTTGGGCGACGTTAGGGTTGGGTTCGGGATTTGGGTTTTCGGCCAAATTAGGGTTAGGGTTAGGGTTAGGGTTTTCGGCCAAATTAGGGTTAGGGTTAGGGTTAGGGTATTCGGCTGGAGGGACGAAAGGAGGGCAGATGGGGCAGGGGTCGATCGGCGTGGGTGTTTGGGAAGGGGAATGCAGCTTTGGTTGGGCGGGAGGGGAGTGTAGAGAAGGCAGTGTCGAACATGGTTCTAGGAAGGACGAGATTTGAAGAGATGTTAAGGGCGACGCGGACGAGGATGAGACAAAGGGAAAGTGGTTCTCATAGAACCTTGCATGGCGAGTAACATAGATACGTGCCGTAGCAGGATCGAAGCACTTAAAACCCTTATGCATGGAAGAGTATCCTAGAAAGATGCAAGGAAGACTACGAGGGGAAAATTTGGTAGCCGCGTAATCCCTTAAGCATGGATATACACGACAGCCAAACGGGTGGAATGTGGAGTAGGAAGGAACGGAGCCATAGATTAGCTCAAAAGGAGATTTACCGTCCAAGAGGGGAGTAGGAAGACGGTTTATAGTATAGACTGCAGTACTAAAGGCATCTACCCAGAGGGAGAGGGGAATATTGGCGTGAAGCAGAGTTGTCAGGCCAGTTTCAGTAATGTGGCGATGTTTTCGTTCAGCCCTTCCGTTTTGACTTGGTGTATATGGACAAGAAAGGCGATGGTGAATACCCTTAGAAAGAAAGAAATCACGGACATTGTGGTTTGTGAATTCAGTCCCCCCATCAGATTGAAAGATTTTTATTGAGCGAGAAAATTGATTTTCAACAAAGGCAGTGAAGATTTGTAGATGTTTAAAAAAGTCAGATTTTCTTGCTAAGGGATAGAACCATGTAAAACGAGAGAAATCATCAATAAAGATGACATAGTATCGAAAATTAGAAGAAGAAGTAACAGGTGCCGGGCCCCATAGATCACAGTGAATTAGATCAAGAACATGCGAAGAACGCTTTTTATTAAGATGAAAGGGAAGTTTAGAACTTTTAGCAACTTGACAAGAACGACAAAGGGAACTAGACAAAGAATGACTAGAAAGGGAAATAAAACCTAGTTTGCTAAGAAGCAGAAGTGACTCGGGCGGAATGTGACCCAAGCGAGTGTGCCAGACATCCATGGATGCTTGCATGGGTCTCGTTCTCGCGCTGGCAAGAAGAGCTGTGCAATCTCCATCCAGAATGTAGAGGCCATCCTTACGGCGTCCGGTGGCAACAACAAGATTTGTGGTCCGATTCTGAATAATAAAGGAAGAGTGTGAGAAGATAACACGGAGAGGAGAATCACTGATTAGTTTACTGACAGATAAGAGATTCTTAGTAAGGGAAGGAACTACAAGGACATTAGATAGATGAAGATGAGAGTTGAGAGATAGGTTACCGGTGTGAGTGATAGGAAGATGGGCACCGTTACCTACAACCACCTGTTGGTTACCAGAATAGGGCTTGGCAGTGTCAAGATTGGCCGAACTCGAGGTCATGTGGGCAGAGGCGCCGGTGTCAATATACCAATCCGAATGATCGGAGGAAGGTATCGAACATCCTGCGGAGAAGGCTTCGGCAAGATTGGAAGAGGGCGGTGGACCATATCTTTGAGGACAGTGCAAAGCATAGTGACCATTGGTACGGCAGATCTGACAGTGAGGAAGTCTCTTTTGATTCTTTTAACCATTGCCCTTCTTTGAATTTTTGTTGTACGAAGGCCGAGGGGCAGGCGGAGGTGGCCCAAGAATGCCACGGTCAGAGGAAGGGACGGGCTTGCTGTAGAAGGCGACAGAGGAAGGCGCCTGAGGATCCATAGACGATTGGAATAGAGAAAAACTTTCTGCCTTGGCCAGCAAGTCACCGAAAGATGGAAGAGTGGGCAGCGCCATCTGGGCAGCGGAGAAGTTGACAAAGGAAGGCCCGAGACCTCGGAGAAACCAGTGAGCCTTGTCAGTGTCGTCGACAGGGCAACCAATAGCGGAGAGTTGATCGCAGATGGCTTTGAAGGCCCTGCCGTAATCCTTGACTGATCGATCACCTTTCTTCAGAAGTTGAAGTTCGTCTTTCAGTTGGATCTCACGGGTTTTGGATTTGTGACTGAAGGATGACTCGAGGGCGAGCCAGACAGAACGGGAAGAAGCACAGCCTAGGGCTTCTGCCATAGCTTCTTCGGATAGGGTGGATAGAAGGAGGCTGAGAAGGCGCTGATCTTGGAAACGCCAGGAAGTGTAAGCCGGATTAACAGTTGAGACACCGGCAGCGTTGGTAAGCGTCATGGGTGGAGAAGGAGTAGAACCATCGACGTAACCAATCAGGTTCTGGCATGTAAGCAGCGGAACGAGTTGACCCCTCCATAAGAGATAGTTTGAGGAGGTAAGTTTGATGGTGATCATATGTACGAGAGTAGACAAAGGAAGGGGGTCGACAGCAGTATTAGTGTCGGCCATTAGGGATTATAGCGGCTAGGGTTAGGAGTGTGGCTAGGGTTTAGAGGCTAGGGTTTTGTGTGCGCACGGAAGGGAGAGAGACGAGATGATCGTGAGGTTCGGAGGAATGTTGAGGGAGGGAAGCAGCCGCGAGCCGGGAGCGTGAGACGCGCGGCGTGGATGATTAGGGTTTTGAGGGTGAGGTACAGCGTGAGTGATTTGAGGTGGGCGAAGCTACGCGAGCGTGAGGCTTGCGAAGAGAGGACGGGGAGGAGAGTTGGCCGGCGAGGACGTGTACGGCCGCGAGGAAGAGGAGAGGAGGAGAGAATTTTCCGCACGAGCGTGAGGCTCGCGAGGGAGAAGGAGAGCGCGAGGGAGATAGCCGGCAGTCGTGAGGACTACGCGGCGGCGGGGAGGGGAAAGAGAGAGAGGTTGCGGCCGTGAGAGAGAGGGCAGCGGGAGAGAGGCGAGAGAGAGAGAGAGGTAGGTCAGGATCTGAGTTAGGCTGATACCATGATAGACCAATAATAAGAAGTAATATTACTTGTTTTAAAAAATTACAGTTTGAATTGATTTTATTTATTGAATATTTGAAAGATTCCAATATTCGACTACCCATCCAAAAATTAGTAGAAAGGGAATGAAAAATCATAGAGTTGGTCTCCTGAGAGACGGTCACACTATTTTTTTATTTTAAGACGGATCTTAATACATTATTTCAATAAGTTAAATACATCATATTGGGAAATTTTATTAAATGTTATTTCCCTTAATTACATTAGTCAACTACTCATAAATACAGCAAGAGAAAATCGGATACTGTAAAAGATTCTTACACATGAGAAATCAACACTTGTTGAGAGAGGGAAAGTTGGCACACTCTATAAAAGCAAATCAAGTAAGAGAAAAGAAAACAAACACATTGAAATATTTGGCAAATAAAAATGGGAGAAGAAATGTTTAGCAAAAAAAATAAGCAGGTGATATTGAACAACTATGTCACTGGTTCGCCAATGGAATCCGACATGTCGTTGAGAATCTCCACCATTGATCTCAAGATTCCGGACTGCTGCAACGACGCCGTTTTGGTGAAGAATCTTTACTTATCATGCGATCCTTACATGATTGGTCGGATGAAAGATATCGAAGGCTACTTATCTGAATCATTTGCACCTGGCTCTGTAAGTTTTTATTTTTATTTTTTTTTCTCTTGATTTAGTTAGAGACATTTTTACTGTAAGAAAATCGAAACGTGCACATGATTATATGATATTGACTTTGATATGAAAATTCGAACTATTAAAGATATAAGGGATAATACATTTTGAGAAATTTGAATGTGTTATTATGAGATCTATATACTGTAAATACAAATCCCGTTAATACAACGTGGGTTTTATTTATATGTAATGAACTATCATTATCAACCAGAATACTCTTATTTTTTAATTTATTTATTACATCTGGGTATAATTTAATATATTAATCATATGCTGTCATATATTTTAATTCCTTTTTATTAATTTTAAATTGGGATATTTAATTAGCATAGAATAAGATAGTTCTAATTATCCAACTCAATTTGATGGAATTTTGATTTTATAGGTCCTTCATAATCACATATTAATATTTAAAATTATATTACTATACATGAGAAATGATATGCTGCCCACCTTATGGTGAGCTTTCGTGAGCTACAAGAATATAATATACCCTAATTGGGTGTATGAACCCTACGGTTGAATTTATAAAATTAATTAAAACTATAATAAATTAAAATTATAAAAAATAAATGATTAACAAAATAAAATTTTATTAAAAATATATATATATATATATAGAGTTGTGTTCAAATCCGAACTAAATGTTGTGAATGAACTATGAACTTTTCATTGTTGTATGTTTAATTGATCATTGTAGTTTATATGATAGCTCATTATCGTACCTAATTATGATATGTCATTATTGTGTGTGTAATTGATCATTGTAGTGTATATGATACTGTAATGAGATATTATACATGCAATAATGATCAATTACACACACAACAATGAAAGTTCACAGTTCATTCAGGGAGATGAGTTCAACCTAGAATGCACCCCTATATATATATATGTTGTAGCTCACAGAAGCTCACCATAAGGTGGGCAGCATATCATTTCTTTACTACACATAGTCCTTTAGAATATCTTTGTATATATTGATGCGCAAATTGTATTGGAGCCCAAATATTAAACATCAGTTTTAATTAGAAAAAGAGGAGTAATATCGATTTAAGACCTAAAAGATAGTCTAATTATCGATTAATTGATTTCTCAATTCATGACCCCAAAAATTCTTTATTCAGACATTAAAGATTATAAAATAATTCTCAATCCCAATATCTGAATTAAGAGTTTTAGGTTCTTAATTGAAAATTTATTTTGAGTTTTGAAACCATAATTAAACTATGTTTCACATTCTTGATTAACAATACTCCACTAAATAAATTATCACATGATAGATCTATAACTCTGCATTAAAACATATACATTGAGTGTACATATCATGTGGTTAAAATATATATTTAGTGTTGAACAAAAAGCTAATCACAATAATCCAACGAGAAAACATACATTCCATCTTCAAATAGAAAATAAAAAATCAAAAGGTATTGCATTTGTATTGTTTTAAGCTGACTTTTTAATTAAATTTTCATGAATAAAAAAGCCTATAGAGGGAACTGGGGTTTTCAAAGTTTTGGATTCTTCACATCCCACTTATCAGAAAGGTGACATAGTTTGTGGCTTCACAAATTGGGAGGAATACAGCCTTTTGATTATCCCAGATACAACCTTCTTCTTCAAGATTCAAGACATGGATGTCCCTCTCTCCTACTACACAGGAGTTCTTGGTACGTTTATTGAGTCCATATCTTTAAACTATCCCATACTTCATAAGATGGAATCGAGATTGACAGTATTGTAAAAATCGAAATAGGCAGTTCGTGCTTGATCCCAAAATCATAAAATATGATTTATTACATAGTTTATGATTTTCCTGTCCGTAAAGGGGCAGCACCATGTAGGGACCGATCGAATAGACCGCGGTGCAGTTTGTTAATTATTATTATTATTATTATTTTACTTTCTAAAAAATGTATATTCAAATAAATATTTTTGGAATTAATAACCAGTCAAGTTTTTCTTACACCATCATAGTGTATTTTTAATATTTAATTTTATATATTTTTAAAATTTGGACGAATTGGATTTGATTATTAACTAAGAAAAGATATAGATCGAAAAGATTATTTCCTATGTCAAGGCTTTAAAAATAAAATTATTTTTTTATTACAATTTTTTTATATATACTACTAGTAGCGAATATAGTTGAGCCCTACTTACTCTCCAACTCTATATTCGCTACTCCAACCCTAATCACTTATAGGTAGTCGCCCTAGGCGCTCCATTTGGATATGATTTTCCAAAATCAAATTTTTTCATTTTAATAATATTTATATATTTAAAATAACTTAACTAATTTGCAATCACGACTCGAAGTCATCTCTCCTTATTTATGGTTCAATAAATTGTATAGGTATGCCTGGATTGACCGCGTATGTTGGTTTATTCGAGCTTTGCTCTCCCAAAAAGGGTCAAACAGTTTTTGTTTCTGCTGCTTCTGGAGCTGTTGGCCAGCTTGTTGGTCAGTTTGCCAAGACGTTGGAATGTTTCGTCGTTGGAAGCGCAGGGACCGACGAGAAGGTTCGTGTCTACTTATATTCATAAAAACCAAGAAACTACTCTCTCCATCCCGATTATTTGGTCTACTTTTATCTTTCACACAAATGCCAAAAATCATTTATAAGTATTAAAATTTGAAAAAACTTCTTGAATTATCCTTTATTTTAGTAAATAATTTATTTACAAGGTTGTTCAAGGATAAATTTGTAAATTCATGTAAAAATAATACTAACTTAGGATATAAGACCATATAAATGAGACACTCTAAAAAAATAAGTTGGACCAAATAATTGGGACAGAATGAGTATATATATATATATGAAATTTTATTTTTAGTATATAATGATTTGTTGCACATTATTAATCAGGTGGATCTCTTGAAAAACAAATTTGGATTTGATGAAGCGTTTAATTACAACAAAGAGCAAGATTATAGTGCTGCTTTAAAGAGGTGAGATTTCCAATTAAGACCAAGATTATGATTTATGAGCATTTCCTATTACACATATTATGTTAGAAATCCTAATCATACTTACAGAACTGATTTGTATATAGTTTACCCTAATATCAATGAAAAAATACTTGTAAAAAGAAAAATACCTCACCATTATTTGGTGGTTAATGTAATTATCTCCAAGTCAATGTTAAATATTTTAACACTCTTCCCATGGGAAGCGTAGAACTATTTTTTATCTTAAATCACTCACAACTGCATTATTGGGACTCTCAACATTGCAATTGTGTTGACTCTGATACCATGCTATGATTATTCTTACAAAATAGATTTGTAAGAATGAGTTGGATCCTAACATGATATTAAAGTCAACCTAGTCACAATGATCGAAGTCTCCTATAGTGTGGTTCTCCGGGGTTTGAGATATAAACAATTCTATGTTTTGCGTGAGAGGTGTGTTTTAAATATCCCACACTCATGACTTGACGTGGACCATATTGCAAAAAGTAGATTCTAACATTTTGTAAAGAGATTATTCGGTTAATTTATTTATTATATTTCTAATAGAACTCTGAAAATCTTATATGAATTAGATATTTTCCCAATGGGATCGATATATATTTTGATAATGTGGGAGGAAAAATGCTGGAAGCTGCATTGAACAACATGAAAGTCAATGGGCGAATAGCAGTGTGTGGGATGGTGTCCCAATATGGGCTGGCACAGGCTGAGGGCGTCCACAACTTGTTTACTCTTCTTACCAAACAAATAAGGATGGAAGGCTTTCTTGTGAGCAGCTACTACCATCTCTTACCCAAGTTTTTAGAGATGGTTTTGCCTCAAGTCAAGGATGGAAAGATAACTTATGTTGAAGACATTGTTGAAGGCCTTGAGAGCGCGCCCAGCGCTCTCGTAGGCCTTCTCTCGGGTCGCAATGTGGGGAAGCAAGTTGTTTTAGTCTCCCATGAGTAGGGTGTTTTCAGTCTTAAGCAATGTGGGGAAGTAAGTTGTTTTAGTCTCCCTAAGTAGGGTGTTTTCGGTTTAAGCAATAAGTACTGTACGAGATTTTGGCAGGAAACTTGTTTGAATCATTGATTCTACTAGTTTTCTACCTGCGCGTTGCGCAAAGTATTATATTTTTAATAATAATTTATTATTAAATAATATTAGTTTTATTTATTGTGTGGTTGAGTACTATATAGTAGTATAATTCTAAAAATTTGAACACGTTCATTTAAACAATATTAATTTTATTTGAATTTAAAATAATGTTTTTATTCATAGACACACTCGTTTAAATAGTGTACCTCCCGTTCTGTCTATCTTACACACACATTAGTGTTTTTTAATCTTTAATTTGTTCTCTTATTGATTTCATTAATGATTTATAGTTTACTTCAATATCATACCAAAAATAATGCACAATAATCAAAATTACATTCAAGGCTATAATAGTATTGTCTTCTCTAAACCTTTTCACATAATATACATGATGAGATCTTAGATTACAAATATTAATATAAATATAATCCCAAACTTTAAGTTTATATCTACACCAATTATAGATTATTTTAATTAAAAATGTACCATAATAATTTAGAAAAATAAATTATATAACATGTTCTTGTATTATAATAATCTTACATGTTACTACAATCTACACCCTTATTAATATATGTTATAAAATTGTTTGGTGTTTTTGTTTGTTGCTTTTACTTTACTCGACTTTGAATGGAGATGTGTGCCAAACAAATGATGTGATGAATGATTTTTAATTATAAGCGCCCTTTTGCAATCTTTCCAACACTTAAAATTATTGTATGTTTGAATCAAGTTTGTAAAATTCGCTAAATACTATTTGGCAAAAACTTGCGTTAGGCAGGCCTAAACGGTTTAGGCGGGTTTTATCCTACCTATATGGGTTCACCCATCCCAAATAGGGTATATTATATGGGTTTGGGCTTGGGTTAATGGATAAAACCCGCCTAAA
>JAPKLW010000878.1:305681-321367 GCA_026898455.1 Plectranthus barbatus
ATATTATATGGGTTTGGGCTTGGGTTAATGGATAAAACCCGCCTAAAGATTGGGTTAATGGATAAAACTCGCCTAAATCGTTTAGGCATGCCTAACCCAAGACACTACTACAAAATCAACTTATTGTGACACATTTTTCCTAACATATATAAAAAATTGTAATAATAATATACATATGCTGACAGTTGTTAGGATAAGTTGGTATTAATTACTTAATAAATATTATTTTTTAATTAAGAAATAGTATGAAAATTTTTAAGTATTTTACCTAACAGTAAATAAAAAGTGTCAAGAAAATTATCCCTCCAATATAAAATAAAGGGGAGGAAATTTCAATTTTGAAATAAATGTTTTCCCTCTTATATTTTTCCTAACATGATATACTGTGAGGAAAACCATAAAAAATAAAAAGATTTAAGCTATTGAATGTAACTTCCACTTTTACTCATTTCTACATTCATCTAAACGAGCTCAACAACGGCGGCCCCATATTTACTGCCGAAGAGAGAGCCGATGGGTCGACCAGCGACTGCTCAGCAACGGCGGCCGCTCCGTTCCTGTTTAATGCGGTTGAGTTATTCATCTAACCTCTTTCTCTGTAATACTATACATTTTTAGGGGGTTTTCTTTTGTCTGTAAATAACAAATATTGTGATTGTGATTTTAATTATGATTTATTTATTAGTTTGTGAGATCATATATTTAAATTTCGTGATACGACATCACCTTCAACCTATCATGAATTTTTGGCTTTTTGCCCAACGTGGTGTTCCCAAATTCAATTTTTTGCTTCTTGTGATAGATTACACTCGGTTAAGTTGTGCTTTATGGAATTCTAATTTTGTATTTGAGCATTTCATAGAATTGTTTTCTCAATGTAATGCTTGCTACAATTTTCTTGCTGAATTTGTTGAGAAAGTACACATTATCATTTGGTTAATTTCTTGGTAACCAAGTGCTTTTAGATGCAAAAGAAGATCATAAATTGTTTAATTGAGTGATTATTCTCTCAAACAACAATGAAACATAAATAATTGAAATGTAGCTTAAAGGTTCTAGAACGGTATTGGTTTTTAAAATATTGTTTATTGGTGGTTGGATATTCAAGATCTAGGATTATTGGATTAAGTGATATCATGTAACTTGGAGAATGCATTTATGTGTCTGTGTGCAAGTAGTTGGAATGGTCTATATTTATGTTTCTTTGATAATAGTTGTGTACCCTGCAGAATTAATGATGATCATGTTATCCTCCAAAACGAAAACGAAGAAATTGTCTTCTGACATAAAAAGGAAGAAAAAAGACCAAAATTCCCCTTCATAGTAAGTGAATTGGTCAAAAGTATGTAGCCTGCTTCTGAATTTTGGGTTGTTTGAATTGATTGAGATTAAGTTAAACTTTCTCTTTGCTACCAGTCACCTCCATATATATTCTCCAATATGAAGCTGAGTGAGATGGCTATATTCTCTAAGTTGCATAATTGTATTATTGTTCTCATGTCATTTTTCTTAATCTGGTTTGCCTCTATTCCCTGTAGACATTGAATATCTCGTCTGATTTTGCTGTACCGGATAAACAGGTTATAAGAACAAACCAAATGAATATACTGATCATCTCTTACACTTGTAAAACAAGGATAATTTGGGTTCAAAAAATGGGAAAGGTGCTGATCCAAGCCAAGGGTTCCAGGGTAATGAAATCAACAATTATATGCAAGTTGTTCTAACGATTGCCTCACGTTCCTCTAAAACGTTATATTTCAGGGCTTCTGAGAAAGCTTTGGATGGTAAAGCTGTTGGAAAGAAGGCATTGTCTCAGCATGGTTTTTCTCAAGGTGATGTGAATCTTAAAACTATTTTACTTTTTGTCCATTATCCTCAACCAATGTTGACTCTCAGTATTCCTGGGATGCTTGGAGCTTGGAGTTTTTCAGACAGTATGTGTTCTATTTCTCAACTTCTTTAATATTGTTATATAGTCCTAGATAACTATTGGAAGTTTGATGTGTTTTTGCGACAAAGAGAATTTCTCAAGTGCTTCTTGTGACATTTCAGTTACATCAACTACGTGTCTTTTATTACATCTTTGAGTATTTCGGATTGTAGTTGCATCATGTTTCTCGCTTAATCATGAATCTTACTTTTTTACACTCGAAACTAACTTTTACCTATCCTTATTATGCAGAGGGAAATGATCAACGGACCTCGTATTCGAGTATTGGTCGCTGCACACTCAACTCCGGAAATGATTTCATTTTGGTTGTGGGATTTTAGGGAGGTTTTGGCTGCAGCTTATTGCTGCTGTTGGACTGTTTTCAGCAGCTGATTATGCAAGGAGCAGGTCTGCTGGCTGCTGCTAGTTGGTGTTGGTGTGTTTTCAGCAGCCGGTAGGCAGTGTGCAGGGCTGTGTTTGCTTGGTTGTAAGGTGATTGTGGCTGTGTGGGTGGTTCTTGCTGCAGCATGGTCTGAGTGGTGTTGCAGCTAGTTTTGATGCTGCCTGCTGATGGCTTTTCTGCTGCTGTTGGTTTGCTGCTGCAGCTTAGTTGCAGGGCTTGCTGCTGTGGTTATGCAGCAGGTTGTTTGGTGTCGGTTGGCAGCCGGGTGGATGTGTGTAGGGTTGTGCTTGCTTCTGCGAATGTATTGCAAACTGCTACTGCTGGTTTTCTGCAGCTGGTTCTGCTTGTTGTTGTAGTAGGCTGGGAGTGCAGCAGCTGTTGGTTATTAACTGCTGAGCAGGGTTTGCAGCCTGCAGCTGCGAAGGTTGGATGGTTGTCGTGGCAGTAGGCTGGCTGCTGTTGTGTTGGATTGACTGTTGTGGAGTGCAGTCTGCTTGTTACATGCTATGTTGTCTGCCTCGGGGTGTTCTGTCTGCTGTCAGTCTGTTCCGGTTGCTGAGCATTTTGGTGCTGCTGCTGCAAACCTCATTCGAGCCCGAGGATCCCCTTACGGTTCGACCATTCCACTCGGTGTTGTTTCAGCCCTCCGAGCACCGGTACGGTCGGCAGTTTGAGTGTTTGCAGTTTTGTGTTCAAAATCGGTGGCTGTTATGTTTACTCTCTGTTGGATAGCTGTTATAGGTGTAGCAGGCTCTCTTGGCATTGTTTTTCTTTTTGTAAAGCTTTGCCATGTATGTTGTTAATCATTTTAGAGACCTAGTCTAGCTTCATTGATAGTATTCCGCAGCCTTGGCTGCGTGAGGGTTGTATTGGCTTCGGCCTTACCGATTTACTTTTTATAATGCATTTCTATTTCATGGAAAATAATTTTGCACAAATGAAGCTTGTTAGTTTATATTATTTTTGCCCACAATTTGAGTGTCAACTTAGATTCATTTTCCTAACAAGTAAATTTGTCAAATAGATGATCTTTACTCACAGTAAAACTTGTCAATTTAGGTTTATTTTCCCAACAGGTAAACCCGTGAGAAGTGGATGGGTTATAATGACAATAAACTTTGTTACTTTAGATGCATTATCCTGACATGTATATCTGTGAGAAGAGGTTGGGCTATAATGACACCGTTACTGTTATTATAAGGCCCCCACCCTATTATGACACCTTTTGGGACAACAGGGTATGTGACTGTTGGGATAGATATATGTGTCAGGAAAGATATTAATTAACAACAATTGACACTGTTGGCACAAGCATAATTTCTAGTAGTGAGACCTTCCCAAATAATATTTGTGTTCACACTTTAGGTTTCATTTTTTAAATTATTATCATATTAGATTGTTGGCCCCCATCGTCTAGTGGTTTAGGACATCTCTCTTTCAAGGAGGCAGCGGGGATTCGAATTCCAGTTGGGGAATAAAGCATGTTTTTCTATCAACTCGAGTCTTTCAGTGGCATGTTTCGGTCCTCTTCCCCATTACTTAGAAAAAGTGAGCCACCGGTTCAGGTACAAGATACTATCATTACTGCCTGGACAATTAGACATCCAACCCGTAATCGCAACGACCCAATTGCAAGAGCGGAGCTCTACCAACTGAGCTATATCCCCCTGAGCTTATATTAAATATATCAGGTTTTCAATCGTCGCCTAACCCGGCCGCCTAGCTCCTAGGTCGAATTTTATTTTAAGGCAAAAATTTGCGTTAGGCACGCATAAATGGTCTGAATTTGTTTATACTAATCTTTTATTTAAAGAATTTCCCGAGTCTAATAATTGACTAGGACCTTTATTATGAGTTTGAATTATTAAAAAGCCGAAGTTATTTGTTTACATGTTTGAGTAGTTAAGATTATTTAGACAGCATTGTTTTTAAATATTTTATGTTTAAGGATATTAAATAAGAGGTTTGAAGTCGATATTTCGTCCTATGTTCTACTAGAATTAAAAGAGAATTAGTATTAGTATATATATAATTGTAATAATCTTAAACTTTAAAACTATTTGTTATATATGTTTCTTATGTGCCAAATTTCATCATTTAAAATATGAGAACAATGAATTCATGCTCACACTGTTGTCGTTTCCTTGGAGTAAAAAGAATTATCATTTTCAGCTTGGATATTCATGAATACTAGCTTTTCACCCTTGCACAAATCCAACATTTGATGTTGTATTTTATAATATTAGAATATAACTAACTTAATTATATACGTATATATTTTCAATAATTATAAAGAATATATTTATATTATATATTATCACAATTCTAATATAAATAATTTATAATGTACATCTGACAAAACCAAAAAAGAAATATATTAAACACAAACACTAAAAAATAAAAGTTCAATCTACTAAATAGTCCAGAAAAATATTATATTTCTATTATTTAAACATAAGTAAATCGCTAAATATGTATATTTTATAGAAAATGCGACAAGAAAATATAGTTATCAGTTTTTGTTATTGCTTATTTTGTGTGTGTATATACTAAAATATTAAAAAACTAAAAGTTAAATAAAAAATAAAATTGATGTGGATGTGATATTTTTTTCTTAATAAATTGACAAAATGGTAATAACTTTGAATACTTCCATTTGTTATTTATAATCTTATTTGAGTTTTTAATATTCAACTTCAAAATAATCCAAAAGATATTGTTCATTAAAGGATGATGAGTGAGAGTCATGATCACGGTCATATTTCCTTTGTCGTACCTATTTAGAAATGATTTTGACAGGATTAAATAACCCATCGGCCTAGAAACAAAGAGTTTATTAATCGACTGGATCACAGTCACTTAATTTGGTAAATGCCAATGATTAAGGTCAATAAATTAGGGAGTGCACGGTTTGGTTGAAACCAGTTGAATCGGTCACATCAAATTAATTTGACTGATTAGAAAGAAGTGAATTGGTTGGGATGTTTTGAAAAATCTCAAATTGAATAATTTGATCTGACCAACAGTTTGAAGGTTGAAATCAGCCGATTTAGCCGAACCTATCGTGTGTATATATATATATATATATATATATATATAAATTATTTTAAATACATCAGTGATAATTAAATATTATTTGATAGAAATTTAAAATATAAGTATATTAATATATGTACCAATATTTATATTCTTTTGAATTGCACTTCTATAATCAATTTATATTTTTTTTGTCTTGCAATTGCAACCTCATTTATTTATCACTACTCTCCAATTTATAATTAATGATAAGCAAATTATATTTATATTATATCTATTTTTTTAATTATTCGTACACTAATATTCAAAATGATGAAATCGATATACAAATTTCAATGTTTGCACAAATAATCGAATAATTTTGAAACTGTTTAGACCAGCTGAACCAAACCGTTTTAATATAATTTGATCGGTTTAATTTGGAATAATTATTTAACTTGTTTGATTGGTGAAAATCTAACTATTAATTTAGCTGATACTTCGCTCTACAAACCGACCAAACCGAACCGTGGACACTCCTAACCATAAATACAGTTCCAAATTCAAGAAAAACACACACAATGAGTGAGAAAATGTGTGAGGAAGTGATGATCAACAATATGCAGGTGATCCTGAGCAACTATGTGAAGGGTTCTGTCAATGAATCCGACATGTCGCTGACAACATCCAAGATCGAGCTGAAAATCCCAGACGACTGTAACGGCGCCGTTTTGGTGAAGAATCTCTACTTGTCGTGTGATCCTTACATGCTTGGTCGCATGAAAAATGTCGAGGGCAGCTACGTTGGTTCCTTCAAGCCTGGCTATGTGAGTTTTCTTCTATTCTCAAGATCTTCATGGGTTTTAGTTAATTAACTATGTTTTAAGGTGAATTGAGTGTGTGAGTTTTGTTTTCTTGAAATCTTGACCGATGCATTTCTTGTATGATTTGTGGAAGTTTATTGATTTGGATTGTAGAGCATAATCATAATCCTTTAAAGTTGTTTTAGGGGGAAAGAATCAAGAATTGACAAAGAGAAATGAAGAAATCTTTTCCACAGATATAATATTGTCTTGAGTTTAAAGACATATTGATATGGAGAGAGATATATGCTATTAACTTTTCCATTGTTGGCTACAGTTTTAAGCATAGTTGTAAAAATCGTTAAGCGCTAGTCATGCGCTCAGGTAGGGTCTAGCATCTTCTATGCAGTAGTTAATCCATAAGTTAATTTTAATATTCAATATATATAATATATATTTATCAATAAATAAAAAATAATATTACATAAATTGGTCGCTTGAACTGATTAGGCGGCACGCAGCATGCTTAATCGGCCACTTAAGTGGCGCGTAGCGAGCTTGGCCGGCCACCTAAATCGGCGCCTAGACAAATTAGGCAGCCTAAGAGGACTAGATGGTAATCGGTTTGGTAGAGAACCGTCTAACGCCTAGGCAGGGCCTAATCGGTTCTAGGCAGGGATTTTTAGAACACTGGTTCTAAGACATGTTTACATTTATGGCAGCCGATTGTTGGGTATGGAGTGTCGAAAGTATTGGATTCGTCTCATCCGGATTACAAGCAGGGTGACCTAGTTCATGGGATGACTTCCTGGGAAGAGTACAGCCTCATTCATGATCAAATCAAGTTTTTCAAAATTGAAGATAAAGATGTGCCCCTCTCCTACTATTTGGGGATTCTTGGTAACTTGCTCAACTACATTTTGTTTATGGCTTTGCTGCTTTGTACCACATTTGTGCAGAATCTATTTATCTCGTTTAAGTTAGCCATCGACAAACTTGCATCTGGTTTCTGGTTAAGCCGTATGCTTCGCCTGAAGATTTGAGACTAGAAAACAGGTTTGGTTTCTACTAAGAGAACTAAGCAAAGCATAGCATAGGAGGAAGTGTAAGAACACAAGATCACTAACATATTCAAAAGAAAGCTCTCTTCATACCAAGATGTTATGTTGATTTGCGCTCCTTTCATAGACATTATTATGTGCTGCATCTGATTTGTGTAGGCATGCCTGGCCTGACGGCTTATGTCGGTTTTTTCGAGCTTTGCTCTCCCAAGAAGGGGGAAACTGTTTATGTTTCTGCTGCATCTGGAGCTGTTGGTCAGATTGTTGGTCAATTTGCCAAGATGGCTGGATGTTATGTTGTTGGAAGTGCAGGGACTAAAGACAAGGTTAGTATCCTTAGTTGTGTACGGTGGCAGAATGAAATGATTCCGAAATCTATTATTTGGTTTACGGATTTGGGTATAGACAGGGGCGAAGGTAGCCCTGGGCTGTCGAGCCCCCTCGGAACATGGTCGAGACCCCCAGAACTTGAAGTCTGCCTCCGCTCTTGGGTATAGAGGAATGGATTTGATTCCAAAATAATTGGGAATGATTATGCTCATCTTCATTCCCAAATTTTAATTAATTTTATTATATATTTTCCAAATCCTCTAAATTCTTTATAATTATAATATTAATTAAAATTAAAATATAATTATTAAATAAGTAATAAAATATTATATTAATTATAATTATCGTAATTATATATTATTATGACATTATATTATTGATATTATTTTAATATTATATTATTTATAATATTATTATAATTATTTTTATTTAATTTTTTAAATCAAGTTTTATGTTAATTTTTAATATTTATAAAAGTATTATAATATTATTTCTATTTATTTTTCATTTCTGATTATTTTAAATTATTTTAATATAAAATTAATGAATAGTTAATAATTGATTTATTATATTTATTTACAAAGTTTTTATATTTTAAACATATAAACTAGGGATGACAATTTTTGATCCAATTCGATAATCTGACACGAATTCGCACGATAATAACGGATACGGATTGAGGCTTATTGGATATGGATCCTTATCGGATCGACACGATAAGGACACGAAAATTTCGGATCGGATACGGATATCCGTTAATAAATTAATAAAAATTATTTATTTTTAAAATATAATAATTAATTAATTAATTTTGATATATTAATATAGATTTAAAGTTCTTTCAAAAACTCAAATCTTTTGATTCTTCATTGTTCGTATCTCATTTTTAATCACCACTAAAAAATGTATTTATTTATCTATTAATTATATTTTTAATATTTATTTTCTTCTACTATCAAAATTTAATAACTTTCTTTTTTTCTCAACTTCAAGTTTTCAATTAAGTTATATCAACAACAAATTAACTAAAAGGTGGAATCTTAAATTTTAATGTTGATGAAAGTATTGTAGATTCTCATTAATTGTCTCAACTCTTTCAATTTCACCATGATAGATTAAAAGTATTTATTATAATTTATTTTATTTGTTATAAATCTTAAAGTTTTAATTAATATTTTTCTCCCTCAAAATTGTAAGTGAAGTATTGACGACTAAGGTGAAAGATTGATCAGTATTTAGAAATGAACATGTTTGATCACTAGAATTGGAATTTAAGATTTATCTATGTATCTTCGGATATTTGATTGAGGATTTTAGTTTCAAATGAAATTGCAGTTTTATTTATTTATCAAACACATTATTTGAACAATCAAATATGAATATTTGTATTATCTTATCAATTTTTTATTGAATTATAATTGTGTTTATTGAAACGAATTCTTATTGAATTAATCCGATTTGGATTCTTATCGGATCGGATACATAACGGATCATTCAGATTGGATACTTATTGGATCCTCACTACAAAAAATTCAGAAATTCGCGACGGGAATTTTGGTCGCGAATGACACATTTTCCCGTCGCAAATCAAGTTTTGCGACGAATTTGCGACCGATTTTTCCCGTCGCAAAAGTCCTCGTCGCTAAATAATTAGCGACCGAAAATTAAATCCGTCGCAAATTTTCGCGACCGATTCGCGACGGGATTTTCCGTCGCTAAATTTTTGCGACGGGTTTTTCCGTCGCGAATCCGTCGCGAATTTTTTCCAAAAAAAATATTATAATTATTTTATGGTGAACCGGTTATTAGCCAGTCCAACCATCGCGAACCGGTCCGGTCTGGTCCACCTTGAAATTTGGTGGTTGCGTCTGGAAGGATTCGAACTCGTGACCTCCCGCGCGCAACCCCCGCCTTGTACCACTGGACCAAATACATTCACCAATTATAATATGTTTTAGAAAATATATGTATAAAAAATTTTGCGATTTCGCGACCAATTTGCGACGGAGTTTCCGGTCGCTAAATTTAGCGACGGGAAATTCCGTCGCGAATCGGTCGCAAAAGTTTAGCAACGAGATTTTTTATCGCAATTTCGTCGCTAAATTTAGATATTAATTCGGTTGCAATTCCGTCGCCAGTCCGTCGCGAAATAGCGACCAATTTTTCATTTGGTCGCAAATCCCGTCGCAAATTTCAAATTTTCTTGTAGTGCCTTAACGGATACGGATCGGATTCGTACGGATACGGATTTGAGCTTAACGGATTGGATATGGATACGGATTTTGATTTTTCTTAACTGATCGGATACGGATTTGACTTTAACGGATCGGATCGATAACGGATTGACATGATAAGGATTCGATCCGCACAAATTGTCACCCCTACTATAAACTTTAACATTACAAATATGAAACTCATACTGTTCTACGTTCTTAGCCCCCTCATATTTTTTGGATTCATGGATGAATTACTATTAAAATGAAGAAAAAAGAAAAATTCTTAGAGGGGTTGTGTATATGAATCTTCATCTAAAATATGATTTTTCTACGGTAAAGGTCGATCTCTTGAAGAACAAATTCGGGTTTGACGATGCATTCAACTATAAAGAAGAGCAAGACTACAATGCAGCTTTAAAAAGGTGAAGCTTCTAAGATGCGGATTTCTCAAGCAAAAACTATCTCTTACAACCTTGTTTCCCTACATCAGGTATTTCCCCGATGGCATCGACATCTATTTCGAGAACGTGGGAGGGAAGATGCTGGAAGCAGTGCTGAACAACATGAGAGTCCATGGTCGTATTGCTGTCTGTGGGATGATCTCACAATACAGCCTCGAGCAGCATGAAGGCGTGCACGGCTTGTTCAACCTCATATCGAAACGGATAAGTATGCAAGGCTTCATTGTAGGTGATTCTCACCATCTCTATCCCAAGTTCCTTGAGATGGTTCTGCCTCGAATCAAGGAAGGTGAGTTCACATATGTTGAAGACATTGCTGAAGGCCTCGAGAGCGCGCCTAGCGCTCTCGTCGGCATATTTTCCGGTCGCAACGTCGGGAAGCAAGTGGTTGTGGTTGCTCGTGAGTAGGTTTATATCAAATACTATCAGAGAGTTATTCGTTTTCTGGTTCATCTTTTCTTGTATGCTGTATCAGTTCTGTTTTTCATGGCTTCGCTTATAAATTTTTTTTAGAAAAAATATAAATGTTAAAAACAATTGATTACTGCTTTTTATATATATATATATAGGCTTTGGAATAATTATAACCAAAACTATTAATCATAACTAGTATTTTCCCATGAGTTGGACATAAATATTACATTTGAAGTTTGATAATAAAAAAAAAGGTATATTAAATATATTGATCTTGAGATATTATTATTATTATTATAATTATTATTATTATTATTATTATTATTATTTCACAGCATTTCTATAGACATGAATTTGGTATTTTATCTTAAGTAGGTTTCTATTAAAACTACTCCTAAATAATATTTTCAGATGATTTTCTAATAACACAATGTTAGTTGTCAATAAATGTTTTACATTGTGGTAATTATAATGGAGAAAATAGGGAAATATATCCCACTCTTTTACATATTTTGGGATTTTATCCCACTCTTTTGTTGTTAGGAATTATATCCCACACTTTCATTCTGTTAGGGAATTTTGTCTCATGTCGCTGACTAAGCCGTTAAGTGCCACGTGACATTGATGTGGCGCTGACTCACTGCCACATATTTGTCACGTGGCATTTTTAATTACTTTTTAATATTAATTTATTTTTAAAAAAAAAATTAATTTCATAATTAATATATATTTTTTAAAAATTTCATTTTTTATAATGTTTTAATAATAATAAGATATAAAAATAATAATACGTTAAATAAATATAAAAATATTATTGAAATAAATAAGTATTAATTATTTAATTATAATATATTAAAATCTTATTAAAAAACATCAGCTAAAAGTTATTTAAAAAATAAAATATATAAATTAAAAACACGTTAATTATTATATAAAATTATAAAAGAATAAAAATATTATTTAAAAAATAAATTAATTAATATTTTAAAATTTAAAAATGCCAATTTTTAAATAATATTTTTATATTTTTTATACTTTTATTTATAATTAACGTGTTTTTATTTATATATTTTATTTTTTAATAATTTTTAGCTGATGTTTTTTATTTATATCTTATTATATATATATATATATATAGCGTATGTAAATATTAATTATTTTTCTTAAAAATTAAAATATTATTTAAAAACAAATCAATAAAAATGAAAATACATTTAATATTATATTATAATATATTAAAAAATAAAGTAAAATAATTATTCAATGCCTAGAATTAATTTTGTTTAGTTTTATCATTAATAATTTTTTCTACAGCTAACACTTGCTCAAAAATATGTATTAGTTTTGTAAATACTTCATTAATATTAATTTTCAATTTTAATGAGTTTAGGTTATTTTAATATATTATAATTAAATAATTGATGCTTATTTTTCTTCAATAATATTTTTATATTTATTTAAAGTATTATTATTTTTATATATCTTATTATTATTAAAATATTATAAAAACGAATATATAAAAAATATATATTAATTATGAAATAAAAAATTTTAAAAAAATTAAATTAATATTTAAAAAAATAATTAAAATGCCACGTGGCAAATATGTGGCAGTGAGTCAGCGCCACATCAATGTCACGTGGCACTTAACGGCTTAGTCAGCGACAAGGGACAAAATTCCCTAATAGAATGAAAGTGTGGGATATAATTTTTTAACAGCAAAAGAATGGGATAAAATCCCCTAATATGTAAAAGAATGGGATATATTTCCTTATTTTCTCAATTATAATGCGCGGCTGATAAGTAACCTTTTTTGTTAATGTATTCATAATTTCTTAATTTAATTTAGTTCAATTGTTATCCAATACTAGTTTACTGCCCGCGCGTTGCGCGGCATATACATATATTATTTATGAAAATAAATGAGTATTATAATTTATATGCATAAGAAATATACACTATAAAAAATTAAAATAGTAATAGACACATAAATAGTGAATCTTTTAATATATGATAAAATTCTTATGAATAAAAGATGATTTTGAATAAAAGTAACTTAGTAAATAATATAATAACTTATTTACGTATGAGTAGTAATAAAATTAGTACTCGACGAATTAAAATAATAAAGACTACATATTATAAGTGTATGAAGATTTTCAATAATTAATCATTGATTTGAAGAAAACATATGAATTACAACATGTAAAATTATAAAGTTTGGAAAAAAATTTTGTACACAAAATTTGAAGTTTTTGACAAACTTCGGTCATCTTTGTCACATATCAAGATTTTTAATCCAGCACAGTTCATGACCCTAGACTCAACAACATACAATTGTCCATGTGCAAATATTGGTTTGCTGAGTAAAATTCCCACATGCGATAGTGATTGTCCTTGACTTTTGTTTATGGTCATGACATATTAAACCTGAATTGGGAATTGTCTACGCTAAAACTTGAATGGAATTCGAGGATCAGATGGTATTATAGTCATCCTCGGAATAAAAACCTTTTCACAAGTAATTTTTTCACTCAGAATCTTTGCCTCGATGACATGATTACCAAGTTGTGTTACGGCCGATCGAGTCCTATTGCACAAACCAGATGAGTGATCAATGTTCCTCAACAACATGATCGCAATTCCCACTTTTAAATTCATTTCATGGTTTGGTAATCCAGGACACTTCAATGTATTCAAGAATTCTGTAGTGTGCACTTTATTAAGAATATATGTTGCATTTTATGTTGTGCACATAAAATCAGAACTTAAGTATACCTTGCCCAAATTATTGTTCAATGATGTTATATGATGATTGACCCTCTCAATCACATCATTTGCTGGTGCCAAAATAGTTCGGTGCTGCAAATATGAAACATCTATTGACCCAATAACTGTTGTAGGATACGTGCTATTAACAATAACTATGATTGGATATCTGGTGAATCTAATATTAATATCTTCAGGGATATCAATAACTCTTTCGCCATCATTTGTTGTTTCTAAAGTCCCATCCCTAATTGTCGCAATCCAATTAGCAAAGTCTTTTATTGTGGATGCTTGCATATGTTCTCCAAGCATATTTAATCGCATGTTTTTCGTCAACTTCAAGACACTCACATGATGCCATAAGTAAGATGAATTAATTGTTGCATTAACAATATCTCCTCTACTACATCTTGGTATAACATACAAAATCTATCTAAAATCACCACTAAATACAATAGTTTTGTCTCCAATTGGTTGATTGTTACTTTGTGTATTCTGGAAGCGCATTCTATCCCGCATTGCCTTATTAATAATTTATTATAAATTATTCTCTTTCCGTCCCATTAGAGTAGTCTCATTTCTTTACGGCACGGGAATTAAGGGTTGTGAGTGTAGTGGAATTAATATTTTATTGATGAGTATGAAAAAGTTTTTCATTTTAGAAAAATGTGAATACTTAGACAAAACAGAGGGAGTAAATTAAATTGTATCATATCGGCACGAGACATCTTCATATCTCCATGCAATATTCTCTCTCGTTTTGCTGATTTTTGTTTCGTAATAAACATTATTTTCTGAATCAAATAATATTTATCTTATCATGATATCAACCTAACATCAGTCTTCTCTCCTAAAACCCTACCTGTCTCTCGTATCTTCTTCCAACAACCGGTGTCACCTCCTTTCTCCGATCATGGCCCAAGATGTTAAACCTCTATTCTTCTCTACTCTCATCCATATGATCAAGCTTTCATATGTGAACTATCTTTTATGGAAAAGGCATATAACCACTTTTCTCTGCAGCCAAAATCTATTTGGTTACATAGACGACACCAAACCTCTTCCCTCTAATACACTTCCGTCCACCGGTGGCACCCCTATAGTCAATGGATCATATGAACTCTAGTGCACCCGAAATTAGTGACTCCTTAGTCTACTTCTCTTATCTCTAACAGAGGAGTTCATGGCTGAAGTACTCTACTGCACCACCTTGCGCGTGGTATGTCTCGCTCTTGAGGTCGCGTATAGTTACAGCTCCAAATCTCGCAAGCTATCCTTAATGACGACCTCCAAACTATGAAGATAGGGACTCGATTTGCAACTGAATATGGCCAAAACTTCAAGTCTTTATGTGATCAATTGGCAGCTATTGGACGCCCCATCGATGATACGTATAAAGTTTCTTTGTTCTTTCGAGGTTTTGCTTCGTCTTATCCAGAAAATGTTGCTCAGATGATGCTCACTCCTCTTCATAACTTCCGCGATCTTCTATTTAAATCTGAAAGCTTTGTGTTATTTCGAGAGTCCATTAACACAACAGGTTCTTCCTCTATTTTCTTCTACAGCCAGCATAAACCTTCGGGTCAGTGCCCACCTTCCTCTAGAAATTCTAATTCTTCTCGTGGCCATGTCAGTGGTTCACGTTACTCCAACTCTTGCAGTTGTGGCCGCAATTAAAAACTTCTACCACCTCCCTACTAATCATATATGCTTAAAATAGTCTTCTCTTATTCCTTTTGATACACACTACATCATATTGGTGGATCTAATTAGAGGCATCGATGGACTTCAACCCCTTAAACCGTCTTTCTCAGTAATCGGATGATATAACATTTTTTGAAATATCTACTTTTACTGAGAAATTGTTAAGAAAAAAGAGGATTGAGAAAGTGTGTGGGCTTGGAATTAAGAGGGGCCGAAACTTATTTTTATTTAACGTTAGATTCTTAGATTTATACATTTATAGTATTTAAATTAAATTTAGTATATGAGTTTTTTTATATATTTTATTAATATACGTTATTAACTTAATTGGTTATTATAAAATCTATTTAATAATATATATATATATATATATATATATATATAGAGTTGTGATCATATGTTACCAACCTTTCACATGTTATATGAGACCAAATCTCAACCCTTAATTTTTTAAATCATGTGGCCCACATTTAAATTTGAATTATTTATTAATAATCTTTAATTATCTTATTAAATATTATGAAGGGTTGTTCAGTAATTACCACAAACATCTCTCTCTCATCTCACCCATCTACTC
>JAPKLW010000879.1:0-36890 GCA_026898455.1 Plectranthus barbatus
CCATCTCTCAAGAACAGGGATGCAATTCTTGCATTATATTCTAAGATTCTTCTAAGCAATTAACCACAAATTTAACTCCGGCCAAAAGAGACAGTTTAGCATGGCACGTAACCATACCGCACAGCCCTTAAAACTTTTGTTATCTATAATTTAAATCAATCCTAGAATACTTGTGAAAGAGATCTACTCAAGCTACACTCGTAGACATTTACGCAAACCCTCCCACTATTCACATGATTTAAATTGTTTGTCTAGAAATCCCAACAACCGTACCCATGCACCTCTAGGAACTAGCAAGCTACACTCGTAGACATTTACTAGAACGAGAGATACACTTACAACCTAGGACCGCTTTGTGGAGGTCTATTGATTTTAATTAAAAAATATGCTTAGTATTTTTCTTTTAAAAGGTTTCTTATATGCGCACACATGATTTCTTTGTTATTATATTTTCCAAATTTTTGCATGTAATTAAACAAGCCCAAAAATTCCAAAAATATAATCCAACAAAAGAAATTAATCACATAAGCATGCTTGGAAAACTGTAAATAATAAAAGCGATAAATCATATTTTTCCTATTATCTACACATGCTTAATTGCGCACATAAATAAATCACATATCATACGAGGACAATTAAGGCAAACAAAAAATTCCTCGTGGCCCCACAAAATAGGAAAAACAAATCCTATCTATTACAATTTGAATTTTGAATCTATTTGGATAGATACAAATCTTCTCAAATCTTCTAGGGTCTCCAAATCTTAATTCACCAAATCTTTTGGGATTTAGGTCTTTGTGATCTGATGATTTGCCCTAACCCTAATGCAAACCCTAAGGTTTACACAGGATTGCACAAACCACCAAAACACGACCCACCGCGACGAGACAGCATCAGCCGACGACGACCACCGCAGCCACCGAAATGCCGCCGCCGCACGCGCACGCGCCGAGCGCGCTCGCGCGCGCGCACTGCGGCTCTCGTCCCTCGTGCACAGGCCGCACGTGCCGTGGCCGGCCGTTGCCCGTGCGCGCTGCTCGCGCCCCCGGCCGTGCGCCTGTCGCCGTGGTCCACCGTCGCCCGCCGCTGGCCCTGCGTCGGCTCCGTCTTCGTTCTTCGTTCTCGACCCATCCAATTACATAATTTTGAAATATAAAAATTACAGAATCTATTCTATTATAATATTTCAAAATCTACACTAATCACAGATTTTCTCGTGATTTTACAAAATTAATTCAGCCGTACACGGATAAATCACCGCGGGCTGAATTACACGGGTTGCCACAAGGAACCAAAACCAACATCCACAAAACAATAAATTCATACATGCATACTGAATTTAATTATGCACAAAAGAGCCATAAATCAGAAACCTCGCTCTGATACCAATTGTAGGGTTTTCCCGTGAACCGAATCACCAAAACCAATTTTAACCGGATCGATTTATGGATATTGTGCAAATTCAAAGAAACAATAAACCCTAGCATGCTCATTTGAATTTAATTACCAGAATTGCGGATTGAGGAATTATCGTTATTCCGTCGAGTCTGATCCGATCTTTTGCGTTTGAATTTCCAACTTTTAATTCAACCATGCAATCCGATTTTATCTGCGAAAACAGAAATTAGAACCCTAATTTCTTAGAATAAAATCAAAAATCAAAATGGGAAGAAAGAAATCTATTGTTCTCCAGATTAGATCTTCAGATCTGTATCCCGGTGCGTTCAGATCTGCTACTGGTGAGGATTCCACATATCTGTGCTTTGAGCAGGACCAGAATTCAAAAATTCTCCTCCTTTTCTCTCTAGAAATCGGTGCCTCTCTCTCTCTCTCTCTCTCTAGGTTTAGGGTTTTTCAACTGTGTTTTAACTTATGAGAGAGAGCAGTCTATTTATAGACCTAGGGTTGTAAACCCTAGTGGGCTCCTGGGCTCAATTCAGCACACTTTCCTTGGGCCAGACCTGGGACCTAATGCAAATAATATAGTGGGCCTATAAATTAATTAATTCACATGTCCACAAACCAGGACACAATTAATTAATTAATATTAATTCTTTTTCACCACAGAATTAATACTGACCTACCCCTTTATTACCACGTTATGAGAACGGGCTGCATTTATTGAGAATCCCCATATTTAAGGTTACCGGACATTCATTAATTAATCGGAGCCTCTGACAAGCTCTAACTATAATTAATTATTATCTTATAATTCCTGAGTAGTACCACTCAATCCTTATCACTCGTGCCTGAACTTAATCAGCCTGCAGGACTTTGGCACGATGAATGTTATTGAGCTCCTCAAGGAATGTCCCCATCCTATTACTCGGATATTGTTACCTAAAACCAGTCTCAGGTGGTACTACACGAATTGTTGTTACCCAAGATGCGGATATACGAGCAGGTTACTTAGGCTCTCCACCATGGCAAGTCAAAGCAACAGTCAACCCTTGCAAACCCTGAACCTTTGTTAGGGTTTGGACTCAATCAATATAACGAGATCTTGTATTCGCTGATGTCAGACAGACGAATACATCTCACTGCGGTCCATCAATACCCCACCCCTGCGTACCAGCATGTCAAGTAACCAAGACAGACTACTTATTCCGACAATGCCGCAGCCATCCGGACAAACGTATCCTCATACGTTGTCTCGGTTGTGATCAAGTTTATGTCTCACTAGGTCAAGTGATAATACTGTCTTCTGCAATCTACAACACGTCGTATGATCGTCCCTATCGGTGAGACAAGAGGATACCATTGTTCATACATGTAAGATTATTAACAGATAGGAGAAATAAACCGTTGTATAGTCATTATAATAAATTCTTTCAGCATACAAAACCCATCAATGAATATCATTCAACAGAGCAATAGGAGCATACTCATCTATATGTTCATCACCAGTTAGCTTTATATCTTGAATCAATTTATTGAACACATCCAGATTTTCATCTATGTTTTTGTTTAAGTCCAATTTAAATTTGAAAAATGTTTCAAGCAGATACATCTTACTCGGCAAAGAAGTTTCAGTAAACAGAGATTCCAATTTGTCCCATATTTCTTTTGCAGTCTTAACTTTACCAATTTTTCTTAAAACAGAATCAGATATATTCAAGATAATGATAGAACGAGCAAGCTCAATAATTTTAGTACGTTTTTCAGGTGTATCAGAGTCCAAATATTCAGCAGTGATAGCTCTTAAAACCTTTTGTTGAATCATAATACATTCAATCTTTTGTTTCCATATTGAAAAATCAGTTTTTCCATTAAAAGGGGACATTCCATGCGAATTCAAACCAGAAGACATCTTTATTGCAAAAATAGTAACACCAACAAACACAAAGAACACAAAATGCAAGTGATCTTTATCATAGTAAGTGGTATTTTCAGAGAAACAGAGTATATGTACAAAAGTGACAGGATTCAGCAAAAGTAGGGTTGTACTAATTCCCAGGTTATACCCTAAAGATATTACAGACTGTTTTGGTATGCAGTAACACACATAAGAATGCAACAGTCTTTTAACACAACCAAGAGCACTATTAGCACTGCACAGAACACTAGAAATAGCAGCGGAAGTTCTTAAATTTATTAACACCTTCAATAATACGCATAGAGTAATCAGAAGACAGGAATGATCACAAAATCAAGTCAAGAGATACAAAAGTTCACAGAAATAGATCAAGAGCTACAAGTATTCACAGGAGCAGATCAAGAAACACAAGTGTTCACAGAGATAGATTAAGATTCACAAGTGTTCACAGAGACAGATTAAGAAACACCAAGGGATCCAAATTTACTTCGGTTATCCGAACAGTAAAATGAATTCTCTATAAGTTACGGTTGTCCGGACCAACTTACAGAGACATGCAGGTGGGGAAAAGGGGAAAGGGATTGTATCCAGTCAATTGGAGATACGGATACCTATCTATCATGCGAGACAAACCCTAATTCCTAGACAGACTCAAATGATTAAAGGAAAACCTAAAGTTCTAAGGGTTTAAGGGTCATACCAGAGCGGGGGCCCTAGATGAGGGCTTACCCGACTTACCAGCCATGCCCTGGGGCACCGATGAAGAGGACCCTTTAACAAGTCGGTCGTGCAGAGCAAGCATAACCTGGCTCTGATACCACTGTTGGGTATCAGGCCTGCTCCTTTGTTTCTCCGACCGATTTCTTGCCGGATGTGAGCTGCAATAACAAAAAAATTGTAAGTAAATATATATAAATTTCTATAAATATTTATAGAAATTACTTACAGTCGGATCAACAAAATAAGTTCTCCAATTCTTAGTCTCTAGCCTGCTAAACTTCCAATTCAAAAATCTTGAAATAACCCTCGGATTCTTCACTTTACCACACTCAGCTCCCAACTTCGGAATGGCCTCGTAAGACCAGACCTACAAAAATAAATGTCTCAATTAATTAAAATTATTTCACAACAATGAAGCACTAAACATTATAATACTTTACCTGCAAAGCCCAAATCGGTCCCCCTAGATGAAAGCTTTGTCCAAGCTCAGCAACTGTGGTGGGAACATACGCAATATAATGTTGTAACGACTGATACGCATATGCACCCCATGGGAATCCACACCAAATATCCCATTTATCAACTAATTCATACATCCAGGGCTCAATCTTACGCTTCTCCGAATACCCAAGTACAAAGTACCATAATGCTAGTATATTAGCAACCTACAAGTACAAGTCATGTCGAGTGGTATATACTTTCGTATCCTTGAATAGGCCTAAAAATTCCTTCGCACTAATAGACCTACCACAACAAAACTGCGTATACACTGTAGTACTAGCTGGGTCATAACGTGCTGATACATCAAAACTACTAGATCTGAACATAAAACCAGTCACTAAGGCAAACTCCGTCACTGAGAATCTAATAGGTTGTTCACCAATTAAAAACCATAACTCCGATGGGGTGGGAAATCTAATTTGGTATCTTAATAATTCTAAAAGTGGTTGAGATGCACTTTGACCCTGATTTTTCCAATTTAATAAATTGCCAAAAGGTCCATTCTTAAACTGTTCTAACAACTGAGCACCTCCTACAGACCGTAACGTTTCATCAATGTTATCTAATACTGAAACTTTAGTGCATATGTTTATTTTACTAGATGCACCATGTATATCAGGTCTAATCCAGTCAATCTGCACATATAATACCATCACAAATAAATATTTATAAATTAATAGTAAAAAATACATAAATTTCAAATAACCATGCATACAATTCAAAAAAAAAAAAAAAAAAATTCTCGTGTGACGCAAAAACGCACGCATATAATAAACAAATAAAATTAACGCACTAGTATATCAACAATTAAATCAACCTAATAAACCAAAAATATAATAATTCAACAATTAACCTAATAAACCAAAAAAATAATAATTCAAGATTTAACCACTCATATAATTGTGTTAACACACACGCATATATCAACAATTAATCACTCAAATTACACGCATATAGCAACATTTATAAAAAATAACACATTTCAACAAACTCAAACACACGAATATATTAACACACATGCATAAATCAACCATATATATCACGAATTAAATTACAATTGTCTTCGTTTATGCTTAATTCATGAAATATAAACATTAATAAGGAATTTTACCATAGGTTATGGAACTAACCTCATGTGATGCGGCCATGGCGTGCAAGAACGGCGATGACGGAGGTGCTCGAGGGGCGGATGGGTCGCAGTTGACGGCAGTAGATTAACGAGTGGGAAGGGAAAAAAACGAAGGAAAGGATAGGGAGGACCAAAATTAGGGTTTAAACATTATAAAATAATAATTTGACCACATTTATTTATTTTTATTTAGACCGAGTTGCACTCGATCTCAATCGGTCTCACTCGGAGTCGCAATCGTGTCGGCCACTGACTCGGTGTGACTCATTGCCAGTGAGTCTCACTCGCGGTCGGACTCAGGGTCTCACTCGATTTTATTTTTTTCGCAAAAACATTTTGCAAAATTTTCTCAAATTTTAAATCGGATCGCACTTGGTCCCTCCAACATATTTACTTATATATATATATTTTTAATACCTGACCATGTCAAATTCAAAAAAACCTGAAAAATTATGACACAAATCTGCAAAATGTACTTTTGGCTATATTCGACACATATACATAAAATTAGCTAAAATTGATATGTGTTATATCCAAATTGGCTATTTCAAATTTTTTCTCTAAAGAATACATATATAATTACACTCAAAATATATTAGATTCGTAAAACAAACTATATTTAAAATTAAATTCACACCCGGCTAATCAAATACATGTGACCTTGCTTGCATAGAAAACCGCTTCATTTTGTAGAGTGGAACAGGCTTCAACCCCAGCTACAACAATAAATAATATAAGGGTGGTTGTAACAATGAACTTACGAACCCAACTTCAACACTGCCACCTCAGCACAACATCAAAATTTAAAATCCACCAACTTTTTAAAACCTACTACCATAACAATAAACCTACACCACCAACTTCAACATAGTCCCACATACATTCACTATAATATATAATAATATTTTATCTCTCTCTATATATATATATATAGAGAGAGAGAGAGAGAGATCCACTCAAGTGCTAAAATTAAAATTTCTGCTAAATATGAATGAATCTCAGCCATTGGATCAATAGCATCAATGATTGAGTTAAAACATAAAAATTAAAAAATTAAGAATAATTTTCGTTCGTGTTAAATTGCTTTATAAATCGTGCTTAATTCGATTAAGCAAGATTTATAAACACAAAAAAGCATAATATTTGGAAAAATATTTTAATCTCAACCATTGATTTTTTAAAATGAATGGTGCAGATTCATTCCTATTTAGCACAAACTAATTTTTAGTATGTGATCCACTTCCTATATATATATGTATATTATATGTGAGTTTAAATACATATATTTTTATAATGTAAAACAATTATGTACTCATAAATATTAAATTACTAAATAATATAATTAAAATTCTCAAAATATTAATTTAATAAATTTATGAAAAACTACATATTAAATCAACACAAATTACATGGAATGATGAAATAATACAATAGAGTGATGAAAATTAAAAACTTGACATAAAAATGATAAATTATAGTAATAAAAAAATTACCCGTGTAAATTATATATATATAATAGGATAGTGGAGGCATAAACCCAACTCCCATTTTTGTGAGTTAGGTTAAAAAAAGTGTCATGTCATGATCCTAGCTTTAATATAATGGTGGAGTGTTTTAGATTCAACTTTAAAGCTGTATTTTTTCTTCCCATTACAACCACTCTAAGTTCTTGTTTGTGTTTAATAAATCATAATTTCGAAATTTAATGGAAATATGTAAATATTATAAAATTTAAATTAATATATTCTATTTTTTATAAAAAAACTTAACTTTATTGAAATCAAGATTTTCCAGGCCCAACAGAAGAAATCAAACCAGATTTCTTCCTTTGTCTCTCATGCCCATTCCTCTTTCTCTCTCCTTTTGAAAGTCCATCTTTCATGGACTTGTTCTGATATTCTGTTAAGATTTGCTTAGAAATTGAATTGAATTGTTTAAATTGACAACTCATTTTTTAAAAAGAATTTTAATTCAAACCAATCACCCTAAATTAATTTTGATTTTGACCCAGCTTCTCTTTTTCTACTTTTATTGATTTAAAATAGTATTTTTAATCTTTAACAACGTATTACACATAATTCATAATCACAATGTACAAACTTTTAACATTAACTAACTAACGAAAATTAAAAAAACATAAAATAAAAAAATACTATATTTAGTGTGTTTAAGAGCCTATACATATGAATGTCACAAGTTAAGCAGACTGACGAGCTATTCGGATCATATAATTTTTTTTAAAAGTTGATTCAACATTAATTGAGTCAAACTCAAATTATTCAAATATTTGTCGAGCTCGAATTGTATGATTTTTGTTATCTTATCAAATTGGAGCCCGAGTTGAGTTAGACTCCATACCACCCTATCTATAGTATGAATGACATGAGACAAAATAGAGTAACCAAGATGGACTATTTTGGGAATCCAAGAATAGTTGTAGAGAGAGGAAATAAATGGTTCTATTTCTTCAATTGGGGCTAGGGGTGTACATGGTTTGGTCCAAACCGGTCAAGCCGAAATGATTTGGCCGGTTTGGTCGGTTTGACAAGTGCAAAAATCGGCCGGCCGGATCGTAAGTTTTTAACCGTATTAATTGGTTTGGTCCACGGTTTGAGTAGAGAAACCGGCCGTTTGGACCGGACCGGACCGGACCGTTTATATTAATAATAAATACTTAGATTTATATTTTATATTGAAAATATAAATATAGTACATTTAGAATAGTGGTTCTAACTAGACTTGAGATTTTAAAAGGCATGTGTTCAAATCCTCTATGCAACAACATATAATTTTTATTTTTCTCATACATTTTTATTTGTGTTTTTTAATTTTAAAATAAAACTTAAACTATCAAATATTTCATTCTCATTTTTATTCTTTTTCTACATTTTTATTTATTTTATGAAATCTAAAATAAACCTTAAATTATCCAATATTCCAATCTCACAATTTTGTTCAAATGTCTCTTTTTACCCTTATTGTCTTCTCTGTTCTTAGGGTCGGTATCACCGTTATCGCATCATAATTATTTGACCTAACTATTATGTTTGAGAGTGTGATATGAACTATTATTTTTTTATGTCATTAATTGTTTGTTTTTATTAAGATTTTCTCATGCTTTGCCGATGAGAGTCAGTATTAGTTTTTTTTTCTCAAATAAATTGTAGCTAAAAATAAAAGATTTTTTTACATTTTGACTTTGCTCGTTAATGTCGTGTTTCAAACCGTTAAACCGGCCGAACCAAACCGTTTTATTTGGTTTGGTTTGGTTTGAAATATTAATTTGGCCGGTTTGGTTTGAGAATTTTTCAAACTGTATTATTTAGTTTGGTTCATACTTCAACCCTCAAACCAGCCAAACCGGACCGTGTACACCCCTAATTGGGGCTTGTAAAACCTTGACTTCAACCGGATCTATTTTTAATTGGAGACACTTATGTATTATGTAAACTGATGTAACTTCTTTGAATGACCAGTGAGAAAATTCTTAACGTGAGAAAGTGAGAAAGATGCTTGATTGTGTTTATGATGTTGCTTGATTGCGTTTTAGTCATTGCTTGTTTGCATATCGGCCATTGATTTTTTTTTAGATCTGATGAACATGATTCATTCCTTTTTCTTACAGGGAGATTTTTTTTACATGATCCCTCCTCTATATATATATATATATATATTCTTAAAATTAATGTATTGTATTTAAAAAAGGATTTCTTTGCAACTGATCCGTCATAAGGGCATATACGTAAATTACATAATTCAAACCCCCTACAACAGGAACCGTCCGATCAAATATTCCTGATCGGACGACTCTGCCACATTATTTATAAGCTCTAAATCAATATTATAATCGTGTATTTATATATTCTATATTTTCATAAAGAGAGAGAGAGCGCCTCCTTAAAAATTCAAATTACCACCATACCAGATTCATCCCGCTCCACTTTTCGCCACTCAATTCTTACACTCTGAGTAGAATCCTGCCATTGACAACAATCTTACACACCACAACCAGGCTACGAGCTCGAATATGTCCAGTCGTCACGAGAAGGAAAAAGGCGTTAATGTTCAGGTTCTTCTTCGTTGTAGGTAATGTTCATTAATTTGAAATCAGTTCTTTTTTTTTTAGAAATAATTTGTGTTTATCGATTTGATTTGATTGCTGCTTCTTTCAGACCGTTTAGCGAAGAGGAGTTACGGAACAATGCGCCGCAGGTAGTGACCTGCAATGACTACCAGAGGGAGGTCTCCGTCTCTCAGAATATAGCAGGCAAACATATTGATAGGGTTTTTACTTTTGACAAGGTTAGTATTCTTGTTGTAGCTATGACTTCTCTTTTAATGAATTTCCAATAATTTGCATGTTATACTTGATGTTTGTAGTGTCTTTTTCTTTAAGCACTGATGCTTTGTTGGAATCTTAATTGGAACTTTAAATATATTTTTGTTGCGCCGAGAAACATATGTTTTTGTAGCTCGTCAGATTATTATATATTAATGGAGTTGGCGGCTTAAAGAAGGTATTGCAGATGGAATGGCTGGTCATAACTTATAATTTGTGTAATTGAAGGAATTACCGCTTTTCTTCTAAAAATGAAAGAGACACTGTCGCTTTAGGTTCTGGTACCTTTTGGTTAATTTATAGTGAGATACATTTCATTTTTTTAGGATAATATGATGATCTATTTGCATTTGCAGGTGTTTGGCCCTAATGCCCAGCAGAGGGATTTATATGAACAAGCAGTTGTTCCGATAGTGAATGAGGTTTTAGAAGGCTTCAACTGTACAATCTTTGCCTATGGACAAACTGGCACTGGAAAAACTTACACCATGGAGGGTGAATGCAAAAGGGCTAAGGTGCTACAAATTATACAGTTTTACTTCCCATCATCATTTTTTATTGGTTAAATGAGTTTGTTTTGGAGCTTGATTTCTCTTTATCTTGAAGAGTGGCCCGAATGGAGAATTGCCTCCTGAAGCAGGAGTCATACCCAGGGCAGTGAAGCAAGTATTTGATACCCTAGAAAGTCAAAATGCGGAGTACAGTGTGAAAGTCACATTCTTAGAGTTATACAACGAAGAAATTACCGACTTGCTAGCCCCCGATGACTTATCAAAAGCTGCATTGGAAGACAAGCAGAAAAAACAGTTGCCACTCATGGAAGATGGTAAAGGTGGTGTCCTTGTGAGAGGACTGGAAGAGGAGATCGTGGCAAATGCTTCTGAGATTTTCACGTTACTTGAAAGGGGATCAGCTAAACGCCGTACTGCTGAAACATTATTGAATAAACAATCAAGGTTCTTACATGATTCTGGTTGAACTGAGTATATTCTGATTCTCTGAAAATAAAGCAAACTTTGATTTTCTTCCATTTTTTTTTTGGATATAGTCGATCCCACTCTCTGTTTTCCATTACTATACATATTAAGGAAGCAACCCCAGAAGGTGAAGAACTAATAAAATGTGGCAAGTTGAATTTGGTTGACCTGGCTGGTTCTGAGAACATTTCACGTTCTGGTGCAAGGGAGGTAAACTCTCACCTTTTATTGATGTCTTTTGCTACTAAATAGTGAGCTAGTCCTATAGATTCCTGTTAACATTTGTTTGCCTCTTCCCTGTAATGTTAAAGCAAGATTCTTAGTATTTGTTTACTTTTTTTTTTCAATTTTTAATCATTCACCAATGATTCCAGGGGAGAGCAAGAGAAGCTGGAGAAATTAACAAAAGTTTGCTTACCTTAGGACGTGTAATAAATGCTCTTGTCGAGCATCTTGGTCATATTCCTTACAGGTTGAATATTCACTAATTATCTAATTTGTTTCATTTGAATCGCAGTCTGTTTATTAAACTTTAATCCTATGTGCTATCTTTTCAACAGGGACAGCAAGCTGACACGTCTGCTACGAGATTCATTGGGAGGTAGAACAAAGACATGTATTATTGCCACAGTATCACCAGCTGTCCATTGTCTAGAGGAGACCCTCAGTACACTAGACTATGCCCATAGGGCTAAGAACATAAAGAATAAGCCTGAGGTACCGTTGCAACTTTTACATTTTCTTGGAGTTAAATCTTTTAAAGGCTCCTGTTTGCATGTTTATCTTTCTCCTTTTGGAGGGCTAGGGTCTTGCATGTTGCTTGAGATGATTATTTTCCTTGTAGTTCTCACTGCTTATGTTTGGTAACTGGGGAACCTGTCATTTTTCTAACACTGAGTTTTAATTTATTTATCTCCATTTTTTTGATAAAGGTTGTGATTCAAACCAATGCAACCATTCATTATTATTTCATAATTATGCATGGGAGTAGCCACGTTGTATTAGAAATATATATCCTGAGCATCTTAATCCTGTTGATTCATTTGCTTCTCTGTAACAAGTAGTTCAGATGGTTGTTAGTTAATGATTTTCAGAAGTCAGCCAAAAGAGTTCTCTCTTCTTGTAGGTTAACCAAAAGATGATGAAGTCAACTCTTATCAAAGATCTATATGGTGAAATAGAAAGACTGAAATCGGGTAAATTGCTATTGTCTATGGTTAGATATGCTTGCATCTAATGCTTTGGTTTGAAAGTCATACTTTCTAAACATATTCTTACCCATTCTCTCTCTCATAGAGGTTTATGCTGCACGGGAGAAGAATGGTGTGTACATCCCTAAAGAGCGGTACTATCAAGAGGAGAGTGAGAGGAAGGTGCTCACAATAGAATGCTACTTTCTTTTTATATATATGCCTTTCTTGTTCTTTTGTGTCAAAATATATTCTTTCAAGAGACTAAGACAATTTGTGATGCAATTTTCTTCTAATATATTCTGAAGTACAATTATTGAATGAACTATGCCTTGGAAGTCATTTGTCATTGCATTTTTTTTGGTTTTTTAGGCTATGGCTGACCAGATTGAGCAAATGACAATGACTATAGAAAACCATCAGAAGGTAAGCATGCTAGATTTTTTATAGGCTCTTGCTTAACTGGAATATTTTGCAAGAGCTAAAAGTTGATATATGTACACAGCAAGTAGAGGAATTGCAAGGGAAATACAATGATCAGGTTCAACAATGTTGTGCTTTGACCAACAAACTAAATGCAACCCAAGTAAGACATTAATTGCTAGAAGGTGTGGAGCTATGTTAAAATATTTATAGTCCTGAGTCTTTTGTGTAAATGTTTGCAGAAAGATTTGGACCTCACGACCAAGTTGCTAGCAAACACTGAGGATGAGCTAAGACTTTCAAAATATTCCCTAAAAGAGCGAGATTTTATCATCTCTGAGCAGAAAAAAGCTGGTACTGATGAAAACATGTAGTTGCGATTTTCTATATTATGCTATTGTCTAATAGATCTTCTGAATTGAATAGAGAATGCATTGGCTCATCAAGCATGTGTTTTGCGTGCTGATCTGGAGAAGTCCCAAAAGAATAATATTTCACTATTTCAAAAAATTGGTAACCAATTTTTCTTATCCTTCAATTTAAGTGTATTGTTTCCCACAACTAAGAGCTTCTATTGTAATTTTTTGCAGCCAGAGAGGACAAATTGAATGATGATAACAGGTCCACTGTGAACAGTTTTCAATCTGATCTTTCCCAGCAGCTTGGTACCCTTTCTAGCTCACTGGCTGCATCTGTATCCCAGCAAAGAGAGCACCTGCAAACGGTTGAAAATCTTTGTAACTCTTTTCTCGAAATACATGATAAGGTATTCAACTGCTGTTTCAAAGTGTAATGTTGAGATCAATCCTTTTCCATCTTTCATTGTAGTTAATCCAAATGATTATTCTTGCCCAAAGAGTTTTGCTTGTTTGAAGCTAGTACCAAGTGCCAACATAATTGGTTTTTTTGTTCCTAATTGTTATTTACAATTTATATCACTTGATGTTCTTGCAGACTCATTTAGAACTAAAGCAGAAAGTTCGTTCTTCAAGGGCTTTATATGTTTCTCATTTTGAGGCTGTACAAAATGTTATCCGCTTGCACAAATCTGGTTGTAATGCTGCTCTGGAGGAACTGTCTGCTTTGGCATCTTCTAATGCCCAATCTATTGAGGAAGTAAGAACGTATTTTAATTTTTTTATCTCAAAAAAAAAAAAAAAGAATGTATTTTATTTTTGCATATCCTCCTGGTTCTCATTGTATTGCTAAACCTTATGCTTCTTTTCTTATGAACTTTGCAGTTTTTAGCTGCTGAAGCTGTTGAAGTGAAATCAGTGTTAGATGATCTTCAGAATATTTTATCAACTCATCAAGGGGAAATGACTCATTTGGCAGGAGAGCTACGACAGGTTTGGATATTCACCTGGACAGTCCATCTGGGACCTTTGCGATAATATGTTTTTTCCTAAGTACACACACTTCATATTTGCAGAGATTTACTTCTGGTATAGATCACCTGACAAGTACATCAGAATCTATTCATGGATATCTAAACAGTATTTTGGAAGAATCGAAAAAGCTTGAATGCCATGCAACTCATGTTGATGAAGTTCAGATGAAGAGCATAGCTGAATTTCAGAAGTCTTATGAGGTTACTACAGTTGACTATTTTAGGTTCCAAATTTATCCTCTCCTTTTACTTAAAAAGCTTGACATGTGCAGGAGCAATCAAAGTCAGAAGCAGAGAAGCTTATTGCTGATATGGCTTCTCTTGTTTCAAATTCCATGCGTCGCCAAAAGGAGATGGTTCTGATTAATCTTCTTTGTACTTATTTGTGTTTTTTTATTTCTCCATTTATTGATATTTTGTTTTTTTTGCAGGTGGAAGCAAGGTTGGATGATCTTAAGGCTAGTGCAAGTGGAAATAAGATATTTTTGGATGGACATGTTTCAATAATTGATGGAATTACAACAGATCTAAAAAGGAAGTGGCAGGATAGCTTTACGCATGCAGAAAGTAGTTTTAAGGATAATGCTGATTTCTCTGCAGCTAAGCATTGTCGTATGGAGTTACTCATGCAAAAATGGTGAGAATTTGCTGCTACAACATTATTGACTTTGTCTAATCAGTATATATGGAATAGTGTGAGGTTTCTCTTCTGGTGAAGATAATTTTTGTTCTTTCATTGTGTTTTGCAGTTTGGGCCTATTAGTTTAAGTCCTCATGCCTTTATCTGTACTGAATACTGATTCACTTGCCTTTTTTTCTCAGTGTAAGCAGTGCCGATATGGCTTTGATTCGGTGGCAAAAAATGCAAGAATCCTTGAATGACATGGGATATCAAAATGCTTCAACCATTGACTCACATATTAGGTTGGTAAATGTACTTTAAAAGGAGAGATTAACAGAAGCACTTGATAGCTATTTTATGCCATATATTTTCTGGCCTGTGCTATTTTTATGTCTTAATATGCTGCCTTATGCTGCCTTTTCATAATAAGAAATGTATTTTTATTCATATAAGATATCTTATGCTCTGTTTAAATGTATGAGCTAACAAGATGGCATTGTTTTTATTTATTTATTCCTCAAACACATAATTTTCAGGAATATGTTCCATTGCAATGAACAACATGATGCTGAAATTGAATCTGCAAGAGTTTTGGTTGAGGAGGATATCACGAAAAACAGTGACGATATTGTTCAGTATTTTGATGGTCAGTTTTTCCTGATATTCCTATGATTATTGAAAGCTAAAATGAAATTTCAATAGTATATTTTTCTTAATTCCATAAAATTGCTATTTTCTACATATTACTATAATTCAGGATATTTATGTTCAGGATTTTTGCATATTTCAATTTTAAATATATTGCATTCTGTTATCGTTTAATCCATGTAACCATGTTTCGATCACCTCATTATAGATTCATTAAAGCTGGAATTATCTGATTGTTTCTTGCACTGGTCCTTATTACATTTCCATAAACAGTTATTGGATTAATTTACCATCAAAGTGCGGCGCTTGAGAAGCACTTCATCATCTTCAGTTTACCAAATATTGTATTTTGCACACATTTGTGTGCTTATCTTTTAGCTTTGTCATGGAAACGTTTGTTTTGAGTTTTAAGGCTTTAACTAGGTGAATAAACTAGAAATTGATGGAATTACTTGACTTTTATCATAACATAAAAATAGTTCTCTTAAAGAAAGTAGCACATTCTGATTAATATACTAGAGTTGAAGACTGGCACAAGATCTCACTACTGTGTATGCCTGAGCATATTTTGAGCTGAGAATCAAACTTAAACTGACTTCATATGATTTATTTTCTGCTTTGTTTTGAAGTTGAAATGGATGTATGACATAATCTGTTTTACTCCTTTTTATTTCAGGCTGTTCGGAACAAGAGAAACAGTCTGTTTCTGATGTATTGTCAACCTCTAGAGTGCATGCGAAAACTCTTGCGGATCTTCTTAGTGACCATTCCCAGCAGACGGCCTGTATTAAAGAACATGCCACCGATACTTTCAGGGAGAAATACATGGTATATGCCATAACCATCTCTTCCTTAATAGAGATTATACAAATTGTGTTCTTACATTCAATTCATCGATGGTGTGTTTGTAATGATACTAGGATTATGAGGCCACGGGGATGACACCTGTGCGAAGTGATGCAGACATTCCGAGCAAGGGGACAATCGAGTCCCTTCAAGCAGTGGCCATGGAGGCCCTTCAGGAAGAGTTCAGAGAAAACAACCCTTTCGAGTCTTTTCATGTGAAGGAGGCTCCGGTTGTTCCTCGTGCGCCGCTTTCCGAGATCAATTAACTAGAAGCCGTAAGTAATAGCCGTGGACAAAGAAATGGATGAAATGTAATAATGTACAAGTGAAATGATTTCTTTCAGGCTTTTCTTTTAGGTTGTTTTGTGTTGTAGGCAAAAGCTCATTTTTTCATCTTTGCCAAAATCCCTTCTCGTGATTTATACAATGTTTGTTCTAATTCTTCTTCGAGTTGAAATCCCTATTTAAAAGATGTTTAGGATTTGCACTTGTTCTTTCAGTATTTGTAGTATGATTGAATTTTTATTTCATATAAATATAGATAAATTCATGATCACAACTGATATATTACAGTGATGAAAACCAAAATCATTACATATTGACAGATGGAGGTGTTCTTGGCTAAAGACAAATGCAGACAAAACTATCCATCCTTGTCATTGTCCCTCTTATTGTTTGGTTGACTCATTTTGAATTAATTCTCTCAATCATTCATCATTTTTGGCTTCTTCATACTCCAGGCATTCAAAGTGTCAATCTTGACAGTCTGTGTACCATTGTTGAATGCAAATAAATGCGCATTGTCGTTTATGGCTAGCGTCGGATATACCCTTGATGTAATGCAAGTCTTGCCACGAACTCCAAAGCTCTCCACAACAGAGTTATCAATCTGCAAAAGTCAGTGCCAGGATCAGTGCTTATTTCAAGACTCAATCTAATCAAATTATGTAAAAAAATAGCAAAAATTATAAGCATACCAAAGTTCTCAGAGAGAGCTTCTTTTCAGTCAAGTCTGTGTTTACAAATCCTGCAAATGAGGGTCTGTACGTATGTGCTCCATTTAAAGAAGACCTGTCGAAGAAGCTCAATCAGATAAGTGGAAGGCATATTTATTTGTTGGTAAAAAATTGTGAACTAACCTTGATGCATCCGAACACATGAGGACTAGATGCTTGTCTTGAGCCTTGAAAACTCTGAAGAAGACAGCGGTATACTCTTCCAGATTCTTTGAAGCCAATGCCAAGATCCCAAAAGGCCCTAATCCACCTTCAATGGCTGAACCCCTCTGGCTGCAAACCTTCTGCGCGTCGTATCGATCCCAGCTTGGATCAAATGGCTCAGCTTCCTCCAGGCTATCAAAGGAGAAGCTCACATCTACATCAGCCTGCAGATTTCACACAACTCACAACATCACTACTAGTTCAGTTGCTTAGATGAAACCAAAAGTAGCTATAAGCCTACCTGTGCAGCTGTTATTCCTTCAATTTCAAACACCTCACCCTTCAAAACCTGCATATTGCTTAATCCAACCCTCTCCCCTCTCAGAGTCTCTATTTCTCTGATAGGCCAAAGTAGCAGCTGCTTGCCATTGGGATCGAGCACAATTGTACGTGGGACTAGCTGAAAACAAGAATCATACATACATACATGTGTAAGAATTAAGAGATGCATGTGATGGAACATATATAGAGATTATATCTGCACCTGGATTCCGGCCCAGCCCTTGTTAACATCAGTGCCGGTGGAATCGGACTCATTCGACCAAGACCACAGGATCCTTCTATTGGTGGTAGGGTCAAAGAAAGATTTTGAGGCATAGCAGTTGCCATAGTCAAGCCTCAACCCCTTCCTCCCATCAATCATGTCTTCATCAGGCACATATCTATCAGATCTTCTGTCATACGTTCCTATTGTGTAGTACTCGTATCTGGTCTGATCCAGACTCACCTTCAGCACATGCCTAATTTTTGGTCCCACAGAAGATGTCTCCACCCCATTGTTGCCGGAAACTGCCACCGGAAAGAAATCCGGGCATTCCCAGTTCCCAGTTCCTGGCGTGGCATGCAGTGGATGCCTGGCCTTGGTCCAGTGCAAGAAATCCCTACTCCTGTACAAGTAGGCGGTGCCGGTTTCCCCCATGACGCCGCCGATGGAGATTCTCCAGTGGCCGTCTTTGCCGAGCCATGCGGTGGTGGGGTCCCGGAAGGCAGTCCGGTTGATCCATGGGTCCGGGACGATCAAGGGGTTGTTGGCGGGCTTGATCCAGCGGCGGAGGAGTGGGTCGGAGAGGTTGGCCGGGACGGCGTAGTTTTGGACCTGAGTGTTGCGGTCGTCGACGACGCCGGTGTAGAGGATGACTGGCTTGTTTCCCGGGAGGATTGTGGCGGAGCCGGACCAGCATCCATATTTATCAAATGGGTGCGTAGGGGTGATCGCAGGGTCCAAGTTTTGCCAGTTGATCAAGTCTGTTGAGACCGAGTGCCCCCACACTATGTTCCCCCACACAGCTCCTCTGGGATTGTATTGGTAGAACAGGTGGTAGTATCCTTTGTAATACATTGGCCCTGCAAATTCAATTCACCATGTAATGAATGTATCAGGGATATATGAGAGAGAGAGAGAGAGAGAGAGAGAGCTGACCATTGGGATCTGGTTTATGTCCATTGAAGCATGCACCACCACATGAAAGAAGGAAACACATATCATAATTATGATCAGTTAATTGCAGTGAAATAAGTTAAATGCAATTTCAAGAAAAGGACAAATCATAAGCAGTGTAATGAATCCCATTTACTTCTGGATCATCATCTCATTTGTTTTCTGCAGAGGCCAGAGATGGAGAAGAAGAGTAGTGCAAATTGGGACCATGGGAGGAAGGAAGGAACATTTTAATTGCATGCATGCAAATACAGAGCCCTAATTACTCACTGCCAATTCTAGCCTTTATACTCTCATATCCACTCTGTCAGAATTTAATTAATACTATATATTAATTGTAGTATTTTAAATTGCTTTTCATATGATATGATAGGCATGGATTAAGCCTAATATTAATATTATACTCCTTTGGTCGCTAGGAAAGCTACTGCTACTTAATTAATTAATTAAGGAACTTATGAGTCATCCCCAAATAAATGATTCTCATAAGAAAACAAAATATAGCATGATATCATTCATCACTTATAAAATCAACATTACTTCAAATTTAAATGATAAAATTACCTTTATTTTTAATTCCATCTTTTGAAAAAAAAATCATGAAATCAATGTTCTCTTTCATTTTAATATGTTGAAAAGCCATATTTAGATTATAAAATATGGACACAAATACAAAATACCAATTGAGACTGAATACACCGTTATCATTAGATAATAAAACCCTATGGCATAGGAATTTGTCTTTAAAACAAAATAATATTGGACTGGTTGATGTTTAACTGTGATTAGATAAAAGCAGTTTGTGAGCTCATCAAGGCTAATGGTGATTCAGATTACTTTCCTTCAAAAATGATGTATACTATTATAGAGCTACAAAATGATTTGTGATAGACATATATCATATGTTTAAAAGTGCAAATCTTGTTGCTCATTAATTAATTAGATTAGACTAAGAGTGGAATGTTTGAAATATTGTTTTGTGGATGAAGAATTTCTGAAATTGTTTAGAATTGATTGTAGCTAAAGATAATCTCTGGATCTAAGTTTCTTTTTATCATGTTATCTATAAAATACATTACAGGGTCTAATATAAATATATTAAATTATATACAATGACTATATCACAATCCCAGGATATGTTTTGAGTTATTTTTTTTCTTGTTCAAAGTAATTTTATTAATATGATATTATTTGCTTTTAAGTTGATGAAATCTTGACCATTTGTACGAATTGAATATATTGAAAATAATGTATGCATAGTCACGTTTTACTTACAAGTCAAAAATAAAATTAAACCAGGGCCACATGTCCTCATTATTATATATAAGAGAAAAATCTATAAAATTGAAATGTCCGACTTTCATACAGGACAGCGATTTCATGAAATATTATTATATTTATTCATTATCATTTCAAATTTAAAAACTTACGTTTGATGTATATGGGCAAATTAATTAATGCTGGAATTCATTCACGTCTTATTTCTTAACATGCAAGATTGTTAAGATCACCCATCATCTAACTAAAATGGTGTGCTCTAATATTATGTTATGATCTCATTTTCTTGTTATAAAACCGAATATAAGATAATGTACGTCTAAATTTCCAATCGATATAAGATACTTTAACAAATATGAGATCATAACAAGCAAGAACTAATTGTTGGTTTTCAACCAAAAAAACAAATACTCCCTCCGTCGTCCCAGCAAAATTGTCACACTTACCAAATCGGACGTGCCAACCAAATTGTAACATTTTAAAAAATGACAATTTTTTCACACTCAACAATAAAATATTAATCCAACTAACTCATTCTATATTGACAACTCTTAATTCCCGTGCCGAAAAATAAGTGATTATTTACACGGGACGGAGGGAGTATATATTTTGATGGTGAAAACGAAATCATAGATATGAATAGGATGATGAAGAAGAAGAAATGGTACCGTTCATCCAGTTTCGAAGGGGTTGAAAATGGTATCCAGTTCTGTGAATGTGGGCAACATTTTCTGCAGCAACAGACTCCAAATCTCTCTGCACTTCATGCCACGACTCCACCCCATTGTTCCCTAAAACCACTGCTGCAACTCCCACAAACACCCACAACCAACACTCCATCTTTATGTCTTTGCTTGTTTTAGAGAGAGAGAGAGAGGTGTTGCATATGCATATATGATATGGGTGAGGAGATGGAGGAAGAAGGAAGTGAATTTATAGGAAAAGCGAGTAGGGCCGGGGTATGGAGCTAAACAGCCGACCTCATAAGAAAAGTCTTAATTAAGGGATACATATATATATTTAAATAATTATTATGATTTTATTGGATAGGAATATCAAATATGATCACTCTATTATTTCCAGTCAAACTTTATTTTTCAGTTGAAAATAAAACTATATATATTTTAATACCTGGCCGCAAAACTAATCTTAACATCATCTTCTTGTAATTAATAAAAAATAATATCATGAGAAGTTTTTCGTGTGGATTTTAAATAAGTCCCACTATTTAATTTGTTATTATCATGATTTCTATATATTTTACCTTTATAATCAAATCAATTAATAACTAAAACGGAAAGATAAATACTAATTAAGCATGCAATTGTAGCTCTGTTCGAAGTGTAAATATCAATTGCAAATTTATTTTCTCAAAAAAAAATAAAAATAAATTGCAGATTAACTAATGTATAAAACGTTAAATCTTGAGGGAAAAAAAATGAAATAAATACGATGTGATACATTTGAAAAAGCATTTCATTCTTGAAATCCTAATGCCCAAACTGATATAAATTCTTAAATTATGTGTGGAGGAGGTCATGTCACAAATTTTTGGATCAATTAATTTCATGAATCAAAGAAAACAATCCAATTGCTACCTCCAAAAATGAAGATATAAAAGTAGCAAAATAGAATAATTGTGATGTACAAATCCACGAAAACTCCCCTCATCTCTAATCTAATTATAACTACGTTGCCCAACATTTACTATTAACAAATTCTTCTCTTATATGTAATTATAGCTGGAAATTAATCATAAATTGTGGTATATATCATCAAAATCTTAATCTAACCTAGGCCAATTGAGGGACCCCGGAATGCTATTATCGGTGTAATATTTCTTCAGTTCCAATTATATAATTCATTTGATCCTACACATATGTAAAAAACCACTTAATAAAAAATATGAAAAATAATGACATTTCTCTTAGTGAAAAAAGCTTGATCTCTTACTATTTCCAAAGCATTTATTGATCTATATTTTTGATAATATTATTTTAATATGCTTATTTTCTAAATTTCGATAATTAAGTTGTTTTTTATTTTCAAGATAATTAAGAATGTATCTATAGATCATTATATAATAAAATATATGAAAATTGAATTATATAGTTGGGACATCGTTAAAATAATTATGTATCCATTTGAGTTAACTGAAGGTATTATTGTCATCCCTTGTTTAAAATAAATTCATTGTACTTCCTCCGTCCCATTACAATTATCATGTTTCTTTTCGGCAAGAATATTAAGAATTGTGAGTGTAGAATAAGTTAGTGAGATTAAAATTTTATTATTGAGTTTAAAAAGTTATATTTTTGAAAATATGATAATTCGATTGGGACACCCAATTTAATAAGTGTGATAATTCAAATGGGACGGAAGGAGTATAACAAGGAAGCCGATTTGTATTTGTATAGACTCCAAAACATTTAATTGAATAATGCCATTTCTTTTTGAATAATGCCCTTGATTACACTGCAATTCAGAAACAGATGTGACAGTAAATTCATTTTCTGTCTTACTTCAAAGCTCTATTTATTGCCGTATGAAATGAGATCCTCCATTCTTTAATATTAAATTATTAGTTTTTATTTAACTTTTAAAAAAAAAATTCTAAGTTACTATTATTGGATAATTTCGCAAGTTGAAATAGGGTTTATTTCAACTAATTCTTCTATATAATAAATTAGCAAATATGATAGTAGAGTATTAAATGATGCAAAGCTCTACTATATATATATCCACTCGTGTTTCTTAATTCGAAATAATGAAATTAATCGTAATTGCCATATTTGACTTAATTGCACTTTTGAAATATTACTAATGAATTTTTGACCGAAGTAGGGAAAAATTAATGTTTTTTTAATAATAATATATTAATTTAAATTCATACATATAAATATTTTCGGAAAAACTTAAATTTCTAATTTCTTGATATTGGCAAAATGCTTTCAATCACAAGGAAAAAAAAAATACTCTCTCCGTCCCGATTATTTGGTTTATGTTTCCTTTTTGGGGTGTCCCATTTATATGGTCCATTATCTAAATTTAGTATTGTTTTTTGCTTGTGTTTACAAATTTACCTTTATAAATTGAACATAATTAATAGAGTTATTATTAATAGTTATTGCTAAATAAGGGTAATTCAGAAAATCTGTTCAAATATTTAGTGTATTCATAAATGAGTTTTGATATTCGTGCAAGTTAAAACATGACCAAATAAATGGGACGAGGGAGTACTGATTTTGCTTGAAAGGGATAAAACATGTTAGGAACTGAGTTTCAGTTCACCTCCAAATTTGATGTTTTGATATTTCAAAACTTACTTTAGTACTAAGTTTCTAGAGTCTTTGAATGTAATCCTCGTATAGGATTGATCGAGTTGTAATAGACTATAAACTTAGATGCTGAAGATCGAGCAAACAGAGACTGAGTCTCAAAGGGGGAAATTGTTAGAAATCAGAAGACAAAGCTCGAAAAGTCAAGAACCAAGTTTCTGTGCTAAGAAACCAAGAAACTTGAAAAACTGAAGACAAGGTTTCCATGTTTGAAACTTAGTAAGACTAGAAATTTAGTTTCTGAAAACTGAGTTTCCCCAAGCAAGATGGAAACTGAAGCTGACTTTTGGATGTTAGTTTTCAGTTTCAATATTTCAAGAGCACGTAAAATACGAGTGTTCGAAGTCAAACTTGAGTCATTTCAAAGTAAAGTAAGAAAGTCAATACGAGGAAGCTCAAACTTGGATTCTTCGGACTGAAACTTAGTCGGACAAGAGAATGTAGAAAGTACACTGTCAAAGCAAAAGTAAACGGCAGAGCAAAGCAGGAAGAATGGTTGTGATTGGACGACCCAAATTTATTTTCTAATGGCTGGATCTTACAGTCTAACAGGAAGAATTCAAATTATCATCCAAGGTTGCCTATAAATAGCTTGACAACTCAGCAAAATCATTATCGCAAATCTTGTGAAAAGCTAAGCCGACACTCTGCTCAACTTTCTACTCAAACACTCTGAATTTCCGTGTGCTTTACACGAGACTTAAATTTTTAGCTTAAGCTATTCATTTCCGTGCATCTGTCTAAGTGCACGAGGCTGAAGCTATACGCTGAAGCTATTACTTGGTGAATATAACTATTAGAAATATTGTTAGACCCCTCTCCTGTAAACCAATTCAGATTCATAGTTTGATATCTTTTGGTGCATCAAAGCTCTAGCAACTCAGTATCGAGTCAATTGTAAAAAGTCCTGTATAGGAATTTCATACTCGAGTTGTAATAAATTAAGAGGAAGAAAGAATTTGGTTTGCTGAAGGAGTCAGCAAACTTGCCAAATTGCTGAAGATTGCTAAAGAGAAAAGAAAGACTAGCAATGCGGAGGAAGCGACAAGGATGCTGAAGAAGAAACTCCAGCAAACTACAGAGACATCCGACGCGCATCAGTAGCCAACAGACGACAATCAGCAATCAAGAAGTTAAAGAGACAATTATCAGACGGATTACAAATTACAAGAAAAACCAACCAATCAAGAGAATGGAACAATCATCATGAAGAAGAAGGGTTCAGACCTACAAAGGATCCGTTCTGACAAGAGACGACTAAAGATAGATGCTACGCCCATCAGAGACGAGGAGACTTGAAGAGTCTCTGTCCACTGCAGAAAAATGAAGCATGTAGATATGCAAGCATTCCCTTTGAGTCTAACGGATAAGATTCAAATAACCGATTGAATCTTCACCTATAAATAGGTGTCATCCTTATTTGATTCAAAGGTTTGCGACTTTCTACATACAAGAGATAACAAAAGAGATAAAACACATTCTCTCTATCACGCGAACTCATCCGAGCTAAGTTCTTAATTAAAACTTTTCACAAGGTTTCATAATAGAAGCTCGAAGACCTGTGAAGTTTATCTTCAAAAGGTAATATTGGGATTCTTTCTAATCCAAAAAGAATCCTGCAGTCACTATTGCGGTGCAAGAGTGATTCGTACGGGCAATGCCAACACAAGGATAGGTTCTGGGAAGAACTATAAAACTCCCAGCAGTCGACGCCCAAGGAGAATGGAGGTTTGTCCTCACTCTAAGGAGCGACACCAGTTGAAGATTGGAGATCGAGGTACTTGAAGGTGCGCGCTGACCAGACGGAGGAGCTGTTCAACGTTAGAGATCAGACCTGACCATGTACTAATTCTTCTAGTGAATTTTCAGTTAAAGGACTGAAGAGTGGTCATAGAACAATTGTTCGAACCACTATAAAAACCCTTGTGTCGTTAGCATTCTTATTTCGTTATTGTTTGTGCTTAGATATATTTGAAACTCAACACATCAAGTGTTGAAGTATAAACTACAATCGGACTAACGAATACACGAGCTAAAACATTTTAGATAAACACTTGCTAAGTCGAGACCTTAGCAAGATACGTGCAAGATAACTTTGATACTTCTGCTGCATATAAAAATACTCTGATTGGGGACCAACATGTGGTATCAGAGAGGTTGGTCTTTACAAACTAGCTGCTTCTAAGTCGCCAAGGACCAGATCAAGATTTTCCTTGCATATTTGTGTTTCTATGTTTAGCTCTGGTTCAAGAAAATGGCGCACAACGCAAAGCTTCCCAAGTTCACTCCAGATTCCTATTCTACCTGAAAAAGAGGTCGATGATCACATTGATTAATGTACATCCTGAGTTGAGACGAGTGACCGAAGTTGGACACATCAAGATCCAGAAGGTGAAGACAAGGGTCGGAGAGAACGTAGAAGGACCAGGCGTAATGGTGGATAAGCCACTTGAAGAATGGACTCAAGAAGAACGAGCCCGTGATCAACTAAATTACGTAGCCATAGATCTAATATTAGGTGCATTGTCACCTACTCTAAAGGCTGAAGCGTTGGAGTACGATAGTGCTAAAGAAATGTGAGATTTTCTTAGTACTCTGGACAAAGAATCGGATCAGATGAAGAGAAACAAGCTACAACAATGGGTAGACAGATATGAATCTTTTTGCTTGATTCCAAGTGAAACTATCAAGAACATGGAGGCAAGATTCAACTATATTGTAGCTGAGTTAAAGAAGTTTGGGAGAATGTATGAACACCCTGACATGAATTCAAAGATTCTCTCAAGACTACCTAAGGAGGATTGGTTCGTCAAAGTAACCAGTCTAAAGGATAAAGATCTGTCAAAGATCAACACCAAAGACGTGTTTGCTCAACTAGAAGCTCATGAATGGGATATCGCCCAGATCAACAAAAATGAAGCTATCCTTGCTGCAATCAACGTGGAAGAACCGATGGAGGGTGCATCATTCTTTGTAAGGAAGGTCGGACAAAAGTGGAAAACAAAGAAACCTTTCCACATAGACCGACCTGCTCAGCGTAGTTCGACAAAGGAGATTCCTTCCATCAGGGGATCTCACTTCAAAGAAGATGAATGCTCCATGAGCGAGCTGGAGGAACAAATGAAGAGATTGCAAAGGTTGTTGCTGAAAGCAAAAGGGAAAAAGGAAGACTTCAAGTAGACTCAACCAACAGATAACACAAATAGCAAGAGAGCACCACCAATATCCTACGAGTGCAATTCTACGGATCACTTGAAATTTGAATGTTCGGAAGTAGATCCAGAAGAAAGAGAAATACTGAGGAAGCTGTTCGAAAGACGTGCATCGAAGGCTGTCACTAAAGCCTTACTGACAAGGATAGAACTACCAGACATCCCAAATTATGTCGACGAAAATTACTCATCAAAAGATGAAGAGGATGTTCTAATGGTGTTCATGGCAGACATCAATGAAGAGCAGACAGAAGAATCAGCTCTAGCAGTCTCAGGAAACCAGGTAACAAACACTACTATGTCTATTGCTTCAATTTCTGATAGTATGTATGACACTGCTGATTCTTGTTGCTCAGAATGAGATGAGATAACTGTGGAATATTTGCTGAAAGATTTTTCAAAAGTTCATGCATTAAAGAATATTCTAGTAAAAGAAAATTCCTCTATGAAGTCTCAGCTTTCAATTTTGACCAGTGAGATTGATAAATCTAGGTCAACAGATGAGGAACTTTTTAAGTTAAAAATCGAATTCTCCTACTTGAGTGATAACTATAGTACTTTAAGACAGGAGAATGAAACTTTGAAAAGTAATCACTTAGTGCTAAATGTATGTCAGTGCAAATTTTCAAAAAGCACGAGAGATTTAGATGATATTCTAAGTGTCTAAAGAAGTTCGAAGAAGTTTGCTGGAATAAGTTTTGATAGTGAAAAATCTTGCGTCGCTGAATCAAGTAAGTTAAAGAAAATTGTTTTTGTCCCAGCTACAGGGAAGATTCAGCAAACCGCTAGGAAAGACAAGAGGGAAAACCCCAAGTCAATTGCTCAACAGAAATACTGGCAGACTAATATCCCCCAGCTGATTGCTCAACAAAGATTGAACTATCGATTTGCTGAGAAAAAGCCAGCAAAGTCTATGTATGTAACCCAGCAGACTGTTTCATCTGATAGGAAGGTTCATACAAATCCTCGGAAGGCCAAGCAATCTACTGAGGTTGCAAGGAAGCCAGCATACACTCCAAGTAGAAGGAACACCTACTTGAAGCCAGAGTTTACACTAAAACGTTTTCAAAAGACAGTGATGGCTCGACACACTACTACACATCCCTATATTAATTATCAAAACTATGCCAATAGGAACGAAAGGGAGGTGAAACGTGATGACATAAGAAACATCAACAGCACGAAAGTCTGGATTCCCAAAAGAATAATCCAGAAAACTAATCTTGCAGGACCCGTAATTGATCGGGTACCAAAAATATAACTTCTTTGTTTGCAGGAACAGGGTCCAGAAAGAAGATTATCAAGAAAACTCAAAGAATGGATCTTAGATAGTGGATGCTCAGGTCACATGACAGGAGATGAAGAGATCTTCACAGAACTTCTCAAGTTTTGAAGATCTTCAGTCTCATTTCGTGACAACTCCAAGGCCAGAGTAATAGGAAGAGGGTGCATCAAGCAGAATGGAATGCGAATAATCAACGTTGCCCTCGTCGATAGCCTCAAGCACAATCTACTGAGCATCAGCCAGCTAAGTGAAAATGGATATATTGTTTCTTTCTTTGACACAGGTTGTGAAGTTGCTGATAGGACCACCAGTGAAGTAAAACTTAGAGGAATCAGAAAAGGAGGACTCTACATTGTTGATTGGGAAAGTGGTCGACAAGCATCGTGCTTCATAACATTTAACAAAGAAGAGACAAATTAGCTATGACACAAAAGGCTAACGCATCTGAACTTTAAAACCATTAATTATATTGCCAGAAATAACATTGTTGTAGATTTACCACAAGAAACCTTCAAGAAGGAAGGAGTATGTAGAGCTTGTCAACAAGGAAAGCAAGTAAAAGCGTCCTTCAATTCAAATCCAGAAAAGACCACTTCAAACAAAATCCTTGAGCTACTGCACATGGATTTATTCGGCCCTATGACACCACCCACTGTAGGTAACAAATAATATAATTTAGTTGTTATTGATGATTATTCCAGGTACACATAAGTGAGGTTACTCAAAAGCAAGTACGAGGTGAAAACTATCCTTCCGGAGCTAATAATTAGAGTTCAAAATGACAAGGAGCTCATGGTCAAAAGGATAAGATCTGACAATGGTACAAAATTCTGCAATGGAACATTGATTGATTTCTGCGCCAACGCTGGGATAAGACATGAAAGGTCCACCACAGGAACACCCCAGCAGAACGACCTAGCAGAAAGAAGGAACATAACCTTAAAAGAAGCCATGCGTACAATGCTTGCCAATACGGATCTATGTCAAAGATACTGGGGAGAAGCTGCAATGAATGCTTGCTACACACAGAATAGAAGCGAACTGAATCATTGCTTTAATAAGACTCCCTATGAAATATATCATGGTCGTAAGCCTTCTTTAGCTCATCTTCGTATTTTTGGTTCATCATGTTATATCCATAATAATGGGAAATCGAAATTAAGTACTTTTTCTCCCAAAGCCGATGAAGGAGTGTTCCTAGGATATTGACATCCATCTCACAAGGGATACAGAGTGCTTAATAAGACAACCAAACTTGTGGAAATAACATGCAATGTTATTTTTTATGAAGCTACTTTAGTGCGCAGGACCATAAGAAGTCAAAGAGATGAATTTCATTGAAACCAATGATGTCAATGGACATTTGGGCTTGAATACTTCCGAAGCTGAACCGAATGATCCGACTAGGTTAATGAAAGAATCATCATCTCTACTGAAAACCTTGACTGATCAATCGACAGTCAAGAGGGCCTGTGATGCAATCGGTAATGCTGAGGCCACCATACAATCTCTCGAAGAGCATACAGATCAACCAGGAACTCAAGGAGATGAAGTCGTCAAACAAAATGAGAATACAGCTGAAGGTTTCCAGAATGGCGAGAGAATTACTGAAGACCACTCTGCTGAAGACAACCAGGAGCAGACTACTGCAGACATGAGTACTACACCAGTGATACAGAATCCAACAGTTGACATGCCAGAAGACATTCGTTCAGCAGAAGACAACTCAACAAGGGTAGCAGATAGCTTGGAAACCCAACAACTTGTGGATGTACCAGTTTCAGAGGAACCCATCGGACCATCCAGCAGTAAAATCATCCCTGTAGAAGAACTACAAAGACCCAAATGGCTTCTCAGAGATCACCCCACTAAAGCGATTCTAGGAGATATTGCTGATCCAATCCGAACCACAAAAAGGCACTGCTTGCCTGCTTGATATCACAGGAAGAGCCTACCAAAGTAGCGGACGTGCTCAAATCAACCGACTGGATCAACGCAATGCTGGAGGAACTATCAGAGTTCAAAAGGAATCAAGTATGGGATCTCGTCGATCGTCCAATGCATCAATCTGTAATAGGACCTAAATGGGTATTCAAGAATAAGTGAGACAAAAATGGACTCGTCGTTCGCAACAAAGCCAGATTAGTTGCTAAAGGATACGCGCAATGCAAAGGAATCGACTTCGACGAAACATTTGCTCCAGTAGCTCGCTTGGAAGCAATCAGATTATTCCTTGCATATGCTGCTCATCATGGTTTCACAGTATTTCAGATGGACGCCAAGAGTGCATTCCTTAATGGCGAATTAAAGGAGGAAGTATACGTGGAACAGCCTCCAGGTTTTGAATGCGGAAACAAGGTGTATAGACTAAGGAAAGCTCTCTATGGACTAAAGCAACCCCAAGAGCTTGGTATGAGAAGTTATCGCAGTTCTGCTGAAGAATGGATTCAGGAAAGGAAAGATCGACAGGACGTTATTCTTGATCAAAGATGCTGAAGACATTTTGCTTGTTCAAATCTATGTGGATGACATCATATTTGGATCAAGAAATTTAAGTCTCCGCGAGAAGTTTGCTCGACTTATGCAAACTAACTTCCAAATGAGTATGATGGGAAAAATGTCATATTTCCTTGGTCTACAAGTCCAGCAATCCGGCGATGGGATTTTTATTCATCAGAAGAAGTATACGAAAGATCTCATCAGCAAATTCTGTTTAGAAAAGACAAAGGCTCTGCGGATTCCCGTGAGTACAGCATGTTAGATATCAATGGATGAGAAAGGCGAACCCGTAGACCACACAACATACAGAGGAATAATTTGTTCACTGCTATACTTGACTGCCAGCAGACCAGATATTTCATATGTTGTAGGAGTATGTGCCAGATATCAAGCAAATCTGAAGAAATCACAAATGGAGTATGCTCGAAGAATTGTTAGATGTCTGAAGGGAACATAATCTTTAGGAATTTGGTATCCCAGGGCAGATGATTGATGCACGTGTAATTCAACACACAAACCAAGTTAAATTTTCAATCCAAGGTTCTTTCGAATTAGCCCTATAGAATACTACTTACTTGTTAGGGAAATGTTATAGCTAGGCAAACAAGTATCGTTGAGTTTTTGTCTAAATTCCTAGTGCAAAATTTAACTAACTACATCCATACTTAAGCAATCAATCAACTTCATCAAGCATAAAATGTAAATTCAAACAACACTTCAATTTGTAGTAACAATGGTAGAACAAGTCTCACAAGTTCTCAATTGAGTAAGAACGGATGTTGATAAGAACTTAGGTGTGATCCACTTGAGTTGAGCTATGATGCAAACAAATTTAATTCCTAGAAGGATGGACTATTACCCTACACTAGCCAACCCCCAGTCACGGTGAATTGACCGTTGATGACACTAAGAACCTCAAACAACTACGTTATCGGATCCTAGACCACTCCTAATAGCACGCAAATCATCATCCTATGCCCTATCTCCGCACAGGGATTGGAACAAGGAACACAAGAACTCACACTATTCACGACACTCCTTTCCGCGTGTTGGCTGTAAAATTCGTATCAATTAACACCTAGATTGGCTATTACCTACACCTAAGTGCATGTGAACAAGCTCTAGTGTGATTCAATCTCAAATAGGAAAGTAAACAAACATAATTCAACCTAGTTTCTCACACCTTCATTCAAATCAACATCCAAGGAAATTTAGAATTCCATACCTCCAATGTTCAACATTACAATATTCAATTTAAAGCCAAACATTACAAGAGATAGGTTTGGGTTAAACACACACACAAGCACACAACATCCTAACAATCTATATGCAATGAACAATTGGCAAGAGAAACGATATAATGCATTACCCATCGGTAGCCACGGTCTAACCGTTCACCCATGCTTTATTTGTACCTACTAAATCAACACAAACACCACCAAACACTAGCATAAAACAAACCAATTAAGCTCTCATTTTCACCAAACTTTCCACAAACCATAATCAACTATGATAAAAACCGTATCCACTAGCTCACCATACATACCAAACAATGCAACATAACATATTAAATCATGTAAGCTCGCTAATAATCCATCAAAACATAACATATCATCATTAAAAACCAAACATTCAATCCATATCCAAATCATCCAAATCCAAGGGTAGATCAAATATCATAATACAACCATATTGAAGATCAAATCATTCAAATCAATTCAAACTAATCTAGAAAGCAATGTAAAGATAGAGAGATAGAGGAGACCACATCGCCGACTACCGATACTTCCCCCCAAACTTAGTCAAGTGAGACTATGTTTGTAAAAAGATAGGCGGTGAGTCATCACTCCATCCTATCCCTGCTAACATCCCACAACTCCGGATGGGTTGCCTCCCATAAAACACTTTTTAAAGTCCATAGCTCGACTGCATATCCTAATTAGCAAAAGAAACATCCAAGACCATAAGAGGTCCATTATCAACATACTATGGTTTAACTCGATGACCATTCACCTTAAAACAAGGACCATTCTCACGTGCTAACTCCAACGTACCATTTTCAAAAACTTGCTTCACGATAAAAGGACCCGACCATTTCAAACGGAACTTACAGGCATAAACTTCAACCTTGAGTTGAAAAGTAGCACCAAATCACCGGGAGCAAAAGATTTACCTCGAATGTGCATATCATGGAACTTCTTGGTACGCTCCTTGTAAAATTTCGAGTTTTCATAAGCCTCATTCCGGAATTCATCCATCACATTCAAATGCATAGCACGCTCTCCTTGAGCCTTTCTCCAATCAACATTAACCATTTTCAATGCCCAATATGCTTTGTGTTCCAACTCAACCGGCAAATGACACGACTTCCCAAATACCGATTGGTAAGGTGACATACCAATCGGAGTCTTAAAAGCCGTGAGATGAGCCCATAAAGCATCATTTAAACGCTTAGACCAATCTTTCCTGGAAGCCACCGTCTTTTCTAAGATAGCCTTGATTTCTCTGTTAGCAAACTCCGTCTGACCATTAGCTTGAGGATGATACGGGGTAGTTATCCGATGCTTCACTCCATATCTTGCTAACAAAATTTCCAACAATTTATTACAAAAGTGACTTCCCCCATCACTTACTAAAGCTCTTGGAATTCTAAAACGTGTAACTAAACCTTGCAAAAATTTCAACACAACCTTAGCATCATTAGTAATGGTTGGACAAGCCTCCACCCAATGGGATACATAATCAACAACAAGCAATATATAATGATACCCGCAAGAAGAAGGAAATGGTCCCATAAAGTCAATCCCCCAAACATCAAACAAGTTAACTTCAATAAAAAGTTTAGAGGGCATCTCATCCCAACGGGTGATCGACTCCATTTTTTGGCATCTATCACAAGCCTTAACAAGATTCATACAATCACGGTAAATAGAGGGCCAATAGAAACCATAAGAAAGTACCTTTAATGCCGTGCGATTAGCGGAAAAATGTCCACTTTCCGAAGCATGACATTCCTCCATTATTCATCTCCACTCTCCTTGGTGCACACATCTCCGAATGACTCCATCTGCACATCTACGAAACAAGAAAGGTTCCTCCCAATAATAAAACTATTGGGATTGTATACTGAAAGCATATATGATTAAGTGTTTTGTACACTGGTCTTCATATATGTGTTGCTACAACAATGCTCGCTGTCTGATGAAACAAACATACAAAAAACCATAATATCCTATTATCTCGCCTATAGGGATGACCATATGGTGTGTATGAGATCACAGAGGATCATATGAGTCGTTTGACCTAGCGAGATATAAACTTTATCACAGCTGAGACAGTCCCTGGATAGGCTGTCGGTCTAAGCTGCGGCACATCGGTTCATAAGTGAGCTTATCCTAGCTACTTGATGTGTCGGTACATGGTTATGTATTGATGGGATCAACAGTGGGATGTGCCATTCTCATTGACATATGAATGAGCCAGATCCCTAACATACTTCCTATGATCTTAAACCTAACTGAAGGATAAGGGGCACACACAGATTGACCACACTTTGATTTACCATGGTGGCGAGTCTTACTTGTACTCTTATACTTGTATTTTGGGTGTTGGCAATTTGTGTGTGGCCTGCTTAAGCTGGACGTTTAGGTAAGCATATCCGTTTCAGGATGTTGACATTCCCCGAGGAGCTCACAAGGTTCATTATGCTAAACCCTGCAGGTTGAATTATTTAATTCAGGCATAAGTGAAAAGGAGTGATTGGTATTACTCAGGAAATAAGAGATTAATTAATTGTGGCTGATTGTCATAAGCCAAATTAATTAATGAATGTCTAAAACCTTAAATATGTGGATCATGTTAGTTTGGTGCAACCCGCTCCTAATAATATGGTAATAAAGGGGCGAGTCAGCATTGTTACCGTGATGAAGGTTAAAACAATGTTTTATTAATTAATTATGTTCTGGGTTGAACAAGGAAGAATTAATTAATAAAGAGGGCCCACTTTATTATTTGCATCTGGTCCCTGGTCTGGCCCATGAACTGCTCAAGCCCATTAGGGTTAGGGTTTCTCAAAATCCTAACACTATATATATGCCTTCTCTCTATCAGATCAAGTTAGGTTTTTCAGTGTATTGAAAATATTGAGAGAGAACGACGGCGGCTGATCCAGAGGGAGAGACTGATCGATTTCTCCAGATCTCGGATCCGACTTGGTAGATAATCCTCACCAGATTTCCAAGGAGCAAGGGAACAGATAAGAAGATCAGATCTGTAGGAACAACTGTCCACCGCCATTGTTCAGATTCAGATCCAGATTTACTTCATCGTTTTATTCTCCGATCTAAATCTGTAGATCAAATGATGAAGATCAGGTATTCCTAAATTCCATTCTCTGCAATTAATTTTGTAGGAGCATGCATAGGTTCGCATGGTTTATTTAATTTAAATTTATTCCTGATATCCTAAGAACAATCCTTGGCCAGAATTTGATAATGGCAACTCATGTTGTCCATCGTAGACTCAAACCCTACAATAACCTCACATCTTTAAGGAACTTCTTCCTTCGATGGGGTTTAAAATCAGGGGGAAACACTCCGACAACAAGAAAGTTGGAAAAATCAGCATACCACAGAATATTGTGAGCCACATATGAAACATGTTCATCCAGAAAACTATCATTAATGCATAATTCATTTGCATCACCCCAAACCGGCTCCTCTAAACGGGATAAATGATCGGCTATCACATTCTCACATCCTTTCCTATCCCGAGTTTCTATATCAAACTTCTGCAACAATAAAATCCACCTAATGAGTCTAGGTTTTGCGTCCGATTTTTTAAACAAATAGCGAATAGCCGCATGATCCGTATACACAATCGACCTAGCTCCTACCAAATAAGCTCGAAATATATCGTATGCATAAACCACGACTAGAAATTCTTTCTCAGTGACGGTGTAATTACATTGAGCCGGGTTTAGAGTCTTACTAGCATAGGCAATCACCCTAAACACTTTATCCCTAACTTGACCTAATGCTACCCCAAGTGCAACATCACTTGCATCACACATCAACACAAACTCCGCATGCCGATTAGGTGAAATAAGAACCGGAGAAGTCACAAGAGCCTTTTCCAGCTTCTCAAAAGCACTAACACATGCTTCATAAAAAACAAATGGCACATCCTTCTCAAGCAAACAACACAAAGGTTTAGTTATTTTAGAAAAATCTTGAATGAACCTCCTATAAAACCCAGCATGTCCAAGAAAACTTCTAACACCTTTTACCGATTTCGGAATGGGTAATTGTTCAATAGCACAAATCTTGGCCTTATCTACTTCTAGACCTCTACAAGAAATTTTATGGCCTAACACAATTCCTTCACAAACCATAAAATGACATTTTTCCCAATTAAGAACAAGGTTTGTCTCTTCACATCTAGCAAGAACAATGTCCAAGTTTTTTAAACATGCATCAAAGGAATTACCAAAAACTGAAAAGTCATCCATGAATACCTCCATAATCTCCTCAATGAGCCCATGGAATAAAGCCATCATGCACCGTTGAAACGTAGCCGGAGCGTCACAAAGACCAAATGGCATCCGCCTATAAGCAAAAATTCCACATGGACATGTAAAAGCAGTTTTGTGTTGGTCCTCAGGTGCCACCATGATTTGATTGTAACCAGAATATCCATCCAAGAAACAATAGTGAGAATGCCCTGCAAGTCTATCAAGCATTTGGTCAATAAATGGTAAAGGAAAATGATCTTTGCGAGTAGCTAAGTTCAAAGCACGATAATCAATACAAAGCCGCCACCCTTTTGTTGGTCTCTCCATCACTTCTTCTCCATTTTCCTTTACTACCTTTTCGAATCCCCCTTTCTTTGGCACCATGGGTGTGGGACTTACCCACTCACTATCACTCGGAGCATAGATGATATTATTATCAAGCAACTTGAGCACCTCTTTCTTTACCACCTCTTGCATCATGGGATTCAACCTCCTTTGAGGTTATCGTTTAGGTTTGCATGTTTCTTCCAAAAGTATCTTGTGCATGCAAATAGCTGGACTTATTCCTTTGATGTCGGAAAGTTGCCACCCAATGACCGGCCTATGCATCCTCAATACCCGAAGCAATTTCTCAACTTCACCCCTTGATAATCCGGTTGAAATGATTATCGGATATGTCTCATCTTCACCTACGAAAGAGACTTCAAATGATCCGGTAGTGATAAGCTCATTATTTCACTCACTTATCTATATTATTTTCCTACTATTTTATGTAGTTTTATTGAGTTTATATATATATTTTATGCATGATGTCAATATTAGGTGGTATTAGGCGTATTTTGGTATCTGTGCAGGTTTTTAGGCCTAAACCCACGAGAAAACCGTTCCGAAAGCAGTAACGTGTAAGAGTAGCAATGAAGAGTTCTTCCACAAGAGAAATTCGAGCTATTGGTGCATGGCAATGGATGATGCTTTGAGTTAGCTCTCCAACGCAACTGGAATCGGGT
>JAPKLW010000879.1:56890-88824 GCA_026898455.1 Plectranthus barbatus
AATTCAGCAAATGATCGACCAAATGCTAAGGTTTGATTCAACAAAACCTTTTACAAACGACTCCTAAGGGAGATTTTCTGAATAATTTCCCAACATAGGTCGTAGGGCAATAATTGACGATCTATTTAGAGTGGTCTAGGGCTTAATAACATGACTGTTTGCAAGTCTTAGCATCATCAACCGTTAGCTCGCCGTGACAAGGGGTTAATGAGTGTAGGGTCGATTGCTCAATCTCCTAGGGATTAAAATGTGTTTACATCATTGATTAACCTAATTGGATTGCATCTACGTTCATTTCAACATCCTATCTACCTAATTTGAGTATTTGCTTGTCTTGGTTTACCGATTTGTGGAAAGAATTGATCGAATGTTGATTGTTGGTTTAATTGATTGTTTGTTATATGATGTTAGCATAGATTGAAATTGATTGCCTAGTTGATAGAAACTACTCAACGATTCTATTTTTCCTAGCTATAAGACTTTGCTATAGTATCTTGGTAACCTAGCGGGCGAAGGGAAGAAGGACCTGGATTTGTCAAATTTTATTCTTGTGTAGCTAGGAGTTTAATTTGACTGAACTTTTAGCCGCATCAAGTTTTGGCGCCGTTGCCGGGGAATTCATTTAATAGGTTGCTAGATATTGGGGGAAAAGTGAAGCTTGTAGGCTAGGTGTTTGTGTTATTGCTTGTGTGAACTTTTTGCTTTTTGCTTATTGTTTGATAGTTGTTTTTCTTTTGTTTGATCAAGTTGTTTTGGTTTGGTAATTGGGTTCTTTTGTGGAGTTGTAGGTTGTTTATGATCACGAGGTCCAAGGCTCGTGAGCTTTTGGAGAGGAAATTACAACAAAGGCAAGAAAATATTGAGATTGATTTGGAAATGGCTAACCCAGGAGAATATACGGTTAGGATTGGAGAGTTAGAAAGACAAATTGAGTTGATGAAGGCTATACTAAATGAGAGGAATGATCCTCGTAGACCACTTCAAAACCTTTTTCGATCTCAAGGGGAGCCGATGACTGGAGGTTTCCGGTTAGGAGTAAATGCCACGCTATTTGAGATAAAGCCACAGTTGGTCCAAATGATACAGAATAATCAGTTTGGGGGACATGCGACCGAGGATCCGAATGTTCATATATCTCAATTTTCGGAAATTACAGATACCATAAAGATCAACCAAGTCCCCCAAGATCAAATACGGCTGCGGTTATTCTCATTTTCTTTGAGGGACTCGGCGAGGAATTGGTTCGAAGGTTTAGACAAGTCAAATATTGCCACTTGGGAAGAATTAAGAGAAAAGTTCCTATTCAAGTTTTTCCACCAAGTTTGACTTTGAAGAGAAGGGCGAATATAACATCGTTTGGGCAAAGGTACGATGAACCTCTCTATGAAGCTTGGGATCGGTTCCGAGAGCTTCTACGCAAGTGTCCTCGACATGGTCTTTCTAGGAGTCAACAAATTTGCCAATTCTATGGTGGATTGAATTATGATACAAAAGTCATGATGGATGCTTCATCGGGAGGTGCATTTCTCGATCAAAAAGAGGAAGATGCTTGGAAGACAATTGAGAAGATGGCCGAAAATAGTTTCCAATGGCCAAAGGAACAGAAAGATTATAGACCGGTGAAGTCAGTAAATGATGCTAATGAGAAGGAGGATTTCAAAGAACAAATCGCCGCCATGCAAAGGAAGCTTGACAAGTTATCTACTTCGGGGAGTGGAAAAGAGGATATGATGATACTTAAGCATGAGAATGCTTATCCGGAGAATGTGAATTTCGTCAATCAAAGAATGGGGTACAACAATCGACCTCAATACAATCCTCAAGGAAATATGTACTATCATCCATCCATCCGATTCCACCCCAATTTCTCTTATGCAAATCCGAACAACGCTCTCAATCCTCAAATGCAATTGGAAGGAGGAGGGAGTAGTAGCCAAGGAGGATATGCTGGGGGAGGTAGTAGATATATGAACCAAGAGGTGAGGAGAAATCAAAGTGAAGAGATTGATAAGCGCTTTGAGAAGTATGACGGGATGTTCGCGGAGATCCAGCTGCAAATTTCCTCAATCGCCAAACAGTTAAGTGGCAAACACCAAGCTGGAAAATTTCCAAGCGACACGGAAGTTGTACAAAAGAAAAGTTGCAATATGATTGATGGTGAAGATAGGATGAATGAGAAATTGGAGGTCATGACTCCAAAAGTAGAAAGTGTGGAGATCAAAGAAGAAGGAAGATGAAAAGGAGTTGGAAGTAGAGAATGTGGAAGAAAAGAAAGAAGAACAACCTGAAAATGTGCATTTCTTTGATTATGTGAAGAAAGGAGATATAGAGATGCCACTACCGGAAGAGATTGAACGTGTACCCATGTTGGATGAACTCGTTGGAGTTGAGGTAATCTCGGATGGTGAACCAAATGAACCAGGAAGTAATGAATATAAAGAGAAGAGCATAGCTAGCAAGAAGGAGGATCTGGGCGGTTTTGTCATTGGTTGCAAAATTGGAGATGTGATAATAGAGAAAGCCTTGTGTGACTCCGGTGCTATTGTGAATATAATGTCATGGGACTTGTACAAAGAGTTGGAGGTTGGACATCTTAAACCTACAAATCAAGTCCTACAATTGGCAAATCATGCTCTCTTTTGCCCCCGTGGAGTAGTGGAAGACGTGCTTGTGGAGGTCTTGACATTCACATTTCCGGGAGATTTTCTCGTGGTGGACATGAAGAACAAGGGTGGTATTCAATTGATTTTTGGAAGGCCTTTCTTGCATACAGCCGATGCACTCTTCGACATGAAACAAGGGGAGCTCACTTTCCGTTGTGGTGGAAAAGAAGTTGTCTTTTCCTTACCTCCAAAGAGTTTGCATGAGTTTGAAGAGGAGAAAATTGATAGAAAAAAAGGTTGAAGGACGTGTTCGACCCGGGATTAAACCTCATGGGGGACGATGATGAAGATAAAGATGATCCGGGAGATTTAGATGAATACGATAAATGTCGGACAAAGAAGGCTCGAGTGGATACGAATCCGCCTCGAAGTGCAAGAAGAAAGTTGTTCTTCCCGGAGGATCACGTGGTGATAAGTCGAGGTATGAGTTCGGGATCAGCCCCGTTTGATCATGATTGATTGGGAGGTATGGTCGTCGAGCTTTCGACGTTAAACAAGCGCTTATTGGGAGGCAACCCAATGTTTAAATTTTGTTATTTTCACATTTTTGAATAATGGTGTGTTATTGATTTTGGTTGAATAATGTTGTTTAGTGTTCTTAATGTAGGGTTCTTAATTGTTTATGGTGCTCTACTTTCATTTGACAATTTGTGTATGAAGAATAGAAAGGATGGAAGGCAACATGATCGGGAAAATGTCGGAAAGAGGGTTGGTATTGGCTGAAATAGGGGTAGCTCGGCCGAGCAGCGCAGGCTCGGCCGAGCTGGGTCGTTAGCTTGGACAGAGGCCTCGCTCGATCAAGCGCGGTAAGCTCGACCGAGCCATTGCGTGCCAGGAAAATCTCGAGCGGACAGACCCTTCGCTTGGCCGAGCCGCGCGCAAGTTTAAAAGGTCGGTCGAGCAATTGCTCGACCCATTTGCATCTCGGTCGATATTTCTCTTCCAACTTATCAATTTCATTTTCTACTTATCAATTGTAATGGATGTATTAGATTTCAACTTTGTATTGTTACAATTGAGAGGTATGTTGCTCTAATTCAATTTGGATGTTGATTTGAACAAGGATGCATGAAGATTAGGTTTGATAATTGTTTGTTTACTTTCCTTTGAGAGCTTGAATTGCACTAGAACTTGTTCCTTACCTCTTAGGTGTAGGTAATAGCCAACTTAGGAGGTAGTTGACGTGAACGCTGCAGCCAACACACGGGCGGAATCGTCGTGAATAGTGTAGATTCATACGATTTTAGTTCCAATCCATGTGCGGTGCTAGGTCGTAGGGCAATAATTGACGATATATTTGGAGTGGTCTAGGGCTTAATAACGTGACTGTTTGCTATTCTTAGCATCATCAACCGTTAGCTCGCCGTGACAAGGGGTTAACGAGTGTAGGGTCGATTGCTCAATCTCCTAGGGATTAAAATGTGTTTACATCAATGATTAACCTAATTAGATTGCATCTACGTTCATTTCAACATCCTATCTACCTAATTTGAGTATTTGTTTGTCTTGGTTTACCGATTTGTGGAGAGAATTGATTGAATGTTGATTGTTGGTTTAATTGATTGTTTGTTATATGATGTTAGCATAGATTGAAATTGATTGCCTAGTTGATAGAAACTACTCAACGATTCTATTTTTCCTAGCTATAAGACTTTGCTATAGTATCTTGGTAACCTAGCGGGCGAAGGGAAGAAGGACCTGGATTTGACAAATTTTATTCTTGTGTAGCTAGGAGTTTAATTTGATTGAACTTTTAGCCGCATCAAGTTTTGGTGCCGTTGCCGGGGATTGAATTGTTCTTATCTCACCCTTCAATTTCTGTTATGGCAAGCAAACGTGCGAGAGGTGAGTCTTCTTCTTCGGAGGGGCGCCCAAAGAAATTTGACGATGAAGAATTTGCTAAATACAAGAATTTGGCGAACCGGCAAGTCATTGGCACTAAATATTTGTGTCTTGAAACGTTGAAAGCTTTGAAATTGAAGGATGATGTTTGGAGTCTCCTCACAGGCATCGGCTGGAAGAAGATGCTCAATGCTAAGTGGCCCGGATACATGGAGTTGTCACGGGAATTCCTTGCTTCGGTTACTGTCATGAAAGGGGCGGGAGGAATACCGTTATCCATGAAATTTAAACTCTAAGGTACGAAATATTTCTTTCAACAGGCCAAGATTGATGAAATTTTTGGTTGTGATCCTGATTCGATATTTCTGCATGAGAATGTTAACTTGGGGGAATTTTCGGGAGGAGATTACTGGTATTTCACTTGATAGGAAATTCAATATTAAGGAGTGTAGAGCTACTGCAATTAGGAATCCAGTTATACGTTATATTCATAAGTTTATTGGTGGTTCTGTGTGCGGGCGGTATGAGTCGAGTAACGTAATTACTTCTGAACTTCATATGTTGTATGCTCTGATGAATGGTATTAAGTTTTCTTTGGGGGCGATGTTGATGGATGCATGGAGTCGGGCTGCTAATACCGACACCCGGACCTTTAGTTGTGGAATGTTAACCCCTATCTTTGAGAATATTGGTGTAGACCTGTCAGGTGCTTCTGCTCCAGCTTTATTCTTGGATTCAAATTCCTTGTTAGCCGGACGATTTGTGGTTCCCGGGCATAGGGGTATGTTCTATTATAAATTTGGGAATTTGGCTATGAAGATGCCCCGATCGGAGTGGACAACAGTGTCAGATCTGTCTGATAGATCCAATTGGTTGCTGGATACCGAGGAGCACAAGGATGTGGTCGGAGTGTTATCTCCTGATGGATATTTCACGAGCCTCCGGCATCTTTCTGAGGCAGAGCATCAATAGTTGCAGGATGCCGGTCCAAGCACTCGAGCTCCTCCGCAGCCTCGGCAGACTCCGATGGTGGATTGGCAGCGACAGATGTTTTCGATGTTGCAGCAGACTAATGCCTCTATGGATTCTTTGTCTTCATCTTTGCAGGGTCTTGATACTTCTTTGGCTTCTCGCTTTGACAGCCTTGATCGGAGAGTGGATTCGATTCAAGAGGATGTCCGTGAGCTTCAGCGCCGAGTTCCCATTCCATACCAATCTCGCCGGGAACGCCAGCAGCAGCAGGATAGGGATGAGCAATGACGCACTGCCTACCTTTTTGACAAACTTAGTCTAACTTGACTAAGTCTGGGGGGAAGTGCCGGTAGTCGGTGCTCTGGTTCATTCTCTCCTCTATCTCTTTATCTTTACTATGCTTTCTAGAGTGTTAGTTTAGTTTAGTATTGAACAATAATTTGGATATTCGATTGGGTTGTATAATGATATTGATCTACCTTTACTTTGGTTTTGAATGTTGGATGTAGATTTGGATGATGATTTTGATGGTTTAATATGATGTGTTGATGGAATATTTTGGCTAGCTTGCATGTGTTTAATCCTTTCTATTTGGTTTTGGTATGTGGATGTGTTATGGTTTGGTATGCATGGTGGAGCTAGGGGATATTGCTTTATTTTTGTTGATGATTGGTTTGTGGAAGTCGGTGGAAATGAGAACTTAATTGGCTTGTTTATGCTCAATAGTTTGGTGGTGTTTGTGTTTATTTGTAGTAGGTGCCAATAAGGACTGGAGAGTGGTGATCGTGCCTACTGATGGGTAACATTTTCTATCGTTCTTCCTACCATTTAGTTTCATTACATTTGTTTTATGGCATGTAGATTGTTGTTAGGATTGTTGTGTGCTTGTGTGTGTGTGATGAACCCAAATGAGGCTTGAGATTTAATCATGATTTACTTAGTGGAGTTTGATGTTTACCTCAACTAATGATAGGGCGGAATCTGGTTTTTGAAGCATGTTTTAAGTTTAACTTTTGAATTGCCGAGTTTTGTATGTGGTTAATGCATAGGACTTGACAAAAAGCTGTGAGGTTTGAGCCATGATAATGTCATATCTATTTCGATTGTGAGTGGCAGGATTGAGAGTACGAGATCTAGAACTTGCATCCGTTCTCTATCTATTGGCAAGAGTGTGTAACAAGAAAATGATCTTAGGCCATCGATTCTTAGTCCTACCTTTCACACCAGGAGTATAAGGTGGTTGTTATCATAATTTTGCCTTTCATATCTTTGACCCCCGTGATTGAGCTTTATTGGTGAATTTTCCTTGATCTAATTAGGGTCATATTTGGGGGGAAAGAGTGTATGAGGGTGAATACGGTGATGAGAGTTGGGTTGGGAATTGATTGAATTTTTATTGATGGGAAATGTTGAGGCATGAAAGATATGAAATATCGGATTGGTTTGAATCCTAGAAAATGTAGCACCAACGAAATTTTTGGTGCAAGTGTTTGAAAAAAAAAAGAGAAAAAATATAAAAAGAGAGGCACCGACAAAATGAATGAAAGATGGTGCAATTGAAAAATGATGAAAAAGAAAAGAGAAAAAAAAATAGCTCAAGGTGGTACAAATTTCTCACTAGGTAGAAATTTTCGTTACTCCTCAATAATTACCCAAATTCCGAACAATTATCATGCAAAGATTTATACTTCAAAGATCAACTTGTCAAGCAAAATAGCTCCGTTCATCGGCTACTCTATCACACAGATTATCATTCTTAACTAGCAAATATCTCGATTATCAATCAACAATTCAATTCCAAGGAAAGACAAGTATTCAATTCCAATACCAACGTAATCAAAAGTATTTTCGACTGTCCTACGTTCAAAAGCTCCTAAAACAATACTCAAGACTATTCAACTCAGAACAAGTACCACAAATCAAGAGTTCAAAACTACTAATTTTGAGTAAAAAAGCCTTGCAGAGAGCATTTGTTCACACTGAAGCAAAAGAACAAGGATGGTGATGGTTCAGAAAAAACAAAAAACAAAAACAAAAATAGAAAAACAACGAAACAACTAAAAATTAAAATAAAGCAGAAAATAAAATAAAAATAAACAAACGTTTCCCTTTTCCTATCCTCATCCCCCCAAACTTGTTTCACTCGAAGGAGTGGATAAGTTTGAAAGTTAGATAAGGAAAAAGGAAACGGTACCTCATTCCTCCTCCGGAGGATCCTCCATCTCAACATCGGGGGCAGGCCAAACTGGCAATCACTGTCGGCGGTCCTGGCGCTCTCTGTGGCATCGGAGGTAGACGGAGTCGGGCTCGGTGTTCAAGAGGAGGCGCTGCATTTGCATGTCGAGGGTGTTGAGCCTTGTGGTCACGTGCTGGCGAAATTCTGCCTGCCGGGTATGCTCCTCCGTATGCAAAGCAACCTGCTGCTGCATGAACTGGTAGATCATCGCCAAATCCACCCCGGAAGATGAAGTCTCTCCCGTGAAGTGGCCGGACAAATATCCTCCGATCTGATCATGAATCTGCTCTCCTCCTCCCTCATGTTCCTCGTCCTCGTGCTCCTCTTCCTCGGGCACTTCTAGGGGCGTCTGTGGTGGTCGCTGGTCGGGCTGAGTCAGCGGTCGGTGACGAAGTCTGGAGGTGCCGGGACCTCCATGTGCTCCGACCATGTGCCTCAAGTGGGCGGGTGTGCTCATCAACCAATTATCACGGAAGTGATAATCAGTGACGCGAGTGAGGTTCCTCTGTGGAAGTGGGAACCTTTCCCCATTGGACATCTGCAGGGACCAACCCGCATCCCGTGGTGATAGCATCAACATCTTCACCAGGACTCCGGTGCCGAGTCCTCGGCTGTGATCCTCAAGCGACTTGATCTATGATAAATCGATGCCCACATACTCCGCAATCGGGGTTATCAATCCCCCGCTCCAGATGTTGCCCTTGGAGGCCTTGATCTGATGCCTCCAATGGTCCATGACCAACGCCGCAAAGCTGAACTCCTCGCCGGTCAGCATGCAGTAAATGGCGTACAATTCCCCCACTCGCACCTTACCGCTCTCGTGTCTGCCGGTGATAGACACCCCCATGCATCTCTGGAGATACCGGAACACTGGGTTGTCGATGGAGGAAGCCTTCAGGTTCCCTGAGTCAAACTCCCGCAAGTCCTCTTTAGCATCGGCTGCAATTTGGCTCCAGAAGCGGGCAATGTCAAAACTTGGGGGAAGAAAACCGTCTCCCCCTTTTCAAACGCCCCAAATCTCTTCAAGCTTGTCCCTTGGTATCTCGTAGTGCTCATTCAGAAGCTGTAAGGCAATGGTGGTCGGCTCTGACTCTGGCTGAACCTCATAAACATGGAGTGAGGCAAGAAACTCCAGGACAAGCGATGGATAGGTCAGCCACCGTGCTGTCATCCAAGCACTTCAGTCTACTCGCTGCAGAAGAGCCTCCACATCAGCTCAAATTCCTAGCCGATGCATTGTTTCTGAGCATGGGTAGAGTGTCTGTCGGACGGCGAACGCGTCACCGGAGAGCTTCCGAAAGCGTCGCTCATAAGCTTTTTTGGCGAAGGTGGGTTGGAAGTCCATAATCAATCTGCAAGGGTAGTAGAAAAATATGTCAAAGCTCATCAAAATAACTTCACCGAATTCCCAACATTACAACAATCAAATGTGCAATTGTCCACAAAATGTATCTACCCATGCAAAATTGATTCGATATTTACGCAATTCACCCTCTATCCTAGCATATTACATCATTGATTGAAAGAATTTATCTCAAAAATAGCAGGACAGGAACAACACCCCCAACACGAATTATCCCCCAAACTACGATCATCAAATTCAAAGTAATCCAAGCAACCCATCCAAGATAAAGAAGTATATCGACTAAAACAACCGACCATATCGAATAATCATCATGGAAAGCAACGAAATCGTCAAAAATGTAAAAAATGGACACAAGGGTTCCAAGCTCAATTTCTAACAAAATTCATGCTCAAATCCTTCAACATATGAAATAATCGAAGAGGAAAGTGTTAGGATACATACCGTGGGTGGAAGCGTCGGATTTGGAGAGAAAAAATTCGAGTGGGTGTTTGGAGAGAAAAAGAAATCGTGCAAGTGTGTTTGTGAGTGAAAGGAATGAGGGTTTTGGGTTTTAAACCCGTCTCTGTCCGGCCTCAGGATTGTTCGCATCGATCGACGAGGCATTCCCGTCGATCGACGAAGACAAAGTTTCCTCGTCGATCGACGAAGAGTTGCGTTGATCGACGTGGTCAAGACTTCCATGTCGATCGCTGCCAAGAAGCAGCGATCAACGTGTTCCGACAGAGGACTGGACCCGAAACAACTCAAAAATTTTCTGAAAATACGAAACTCGACTGACTCGAGTCGACTGAATTGGAAATAACAGAAATAAAGAAAACAATAAACTGTTGGGTTACCTTCCAACCAGTGCTTGGTTTTATGTCGCTAGCTTGACAATACCTGTGTTTTCAAGGACGGTTCAAGTATTACTTCTCCACCACTTTGATTTGAAGTGGGGTGAAGTATTGTTTCAGGTTCTGTCCGTTCACCTTGAAGTTCTTCCCATCTTGGCCAGCTAGTTCAACTACACCGTTCATGAATTGGCAAATCACGGTGTATGGTCCGGCCCACTTTAACTGTAGCTTCCCGGGCATGAATCAAAGACGGGATTTAAAGAGAAGAACCTTGTCACCTGAATGGAAAACATGTCAGCGAATCCTTTTGTCGTGGAACCTCTTCGCTCGATTCTTGTAGATGACATTGTTCTCATAAGCTTCATCTCGAAAATCTTCTAATTCGTTCAATGCCATGGCGCGCTCCTCTGCGGCTGTCCTCCAATCTAGGTTTAGTTCTTTCACTGCTCTCCAAGCCTTGTGCTTCATCTCCACCGGCAAGTGACAGGACTTTCCGAAAATCAGCTGGTATGGTGACGTCCCAATTGGTGTTTTGTAGGCGGTGCGGTATGCCCATAATGCATCATCAAGCACTGCCGCCCACTCCTTTCTTTGCTTCACCGTCTTCTCCAAGATTTGCTTGATTTCTCGGTTGGACAACTCTGTGAGCCCATTCCCTTGTGGATGATATGGAGTGGTGACTCGGTGTTTGACTCCGTATCTAGTGAGAAGGGTAGCAAGCCATTTGTTGCAGAAGTGGGATCCCCCATCGCTGACCAAGGCTCTTGGCATCCCAAATCGCGTTATAAGCTTCTGTAGGAACTTGATGACCACTTTGGAGTCATTTGTGACTGTTGGAGTAGCCTCGACCCATCGTGACACGTAGTCCACTGCCAAAAGTATGTATGAGAACCCTTGGGATGGTGGAAAGGGTCCTATGAAGTCAATCCCCCAAACGTCAAAGATCTCGACTTCGATGACCGGCGTCTGTGGCATTTTGTTCCTCCGCGAGATGTTGCCGGTCCTCTGGCAGCGATCACAACCCGTTATCCATTCACGGCAGATCTCATAGATGGATGGCCAATAGAACCCACTGGCAAGAATCTTGAATGCAGTCCGGTTGGCTGAATGATGGCCACCACTAGGAGATGAGTGGCAGGCTTCGAAGATTTGTTGCCACTCGGACTGGGGTATGCAGCGGCGAATGACGCCATCAGCACATCTATGCCATAAGTAAGGGTCCTCCCAATAGTAGAATCTGACGTCATGCAGAAACTTCTTCTTTGCATATGGAGAAGAGTCCGAGGGAAGAACACCGCCAACCAAGTAGTTGGCAAAATCTGCATACCAAGGTGTCTTGGACTCGTACATCTCTTTCAATTCCCTAGTGGCGTAGATCTATTCGTTGGAGAATGTCTCTCGGATCATCATCTGCTGATCATCCCCTTTGACCGGTGGCTCGAGTCTTGATAGGTGGTCGGGACGTTCTCGCTTCCTTTTCTGTACTTGACCTCCAAGTCAAACTCTTGTAGTAACAGTATCCACCGGATCAGTCTAGGCTTGGCATCTTGCTTTGCGAACAGGTATCTGATGGCTGCATGGTTGGTGAAGACGGTTGTCTTTGAGCCTATCAGATATGGTCGGAACTTGTCGAAGGCATAGACAACCGCGAGCATCTCTTTCTCCGTGGTGGTGTAGTTGCATTGGGCTGGATTCGTGCTCTTGCTGGCGTACTGAATCACATGGAAGAGTCTTCCTTTCAGTTGACCCAAGACTGCCCCAATAGCGTAGTCACTGGCGTCGCACATCAATGTGAAGGGCTCATCCCAATCTGGTGATGTCAGGACTGGTGCAGTTACTAGTGCCTCTTTCAATTTCTCGAAGGCCTTCAAACAATCATCATAAAAAACGAAGGAGACATCCTTCTCCAGAAGGTTGCATAAGGGCCGAGATATCTTTGAGAAATCCTTGATGAACCTCCTATAGAATCCGGCGTGGCCTAGGAAACTTCGGACAACTTTTACATTTGTCGGCGGTGGCATCTTTTCAATGGCTATCACTTTGACCCGGTCCACTTCAAGTCCTTTGGCTGATACTCGATGTCCCAACGCAATCCCCTCTCGCACCATGAAGTGGCATTTCTCCCAATTGAGGCATAAGTTTGTCTCGGTGCATCTCTTAAGTACAGTAGCCAGATTCTGCAGACAAACATTGAATGAGCTACCAAAAACTGAGAAATCATCCATAAATACCTCCATGACATCTTCGATCAGATCGTGGAAGATTGCCATCATGCATTTCTGGAAGGTAGCCGGTGCATTGCATAATCCAAATGGCATCCGACGGTAGGCGAATACTCCATATGGACAGGTGAATGCTGTCTTGTGTTGATCTTCAGGTGCCACAGCTATCTGGTTGTACCCAGAGTAACCCGTGACTGGTCTTGTCGCAACTTCCTCTCCATCATCATTCTTCACTATCTGCATCCCCCCTTTCTTGGCTACTACTTGTGTAGGGCTCACCCATTTGCTGTCGGAGATTGGGTAGATCATGCCATGGTTAAGGAGTTTGAGAACCTCCTTCTTTACAACTTCTTGCATGATGGGGTTCAATCGTCGCTGTGCTTGTCTCTTCGGTTTGGCCTCTTCTTCAAGGATGATTTTATGCATGCACAGCGTAGGGCTGATTCCCTTTATATCCCCCAAAGTCCATCCGATGGCGGACTTGTATCTCCGCAGAATTCGCAGCAGTTTGTCCAACTCCCCCTGTGTGAGATAGGCAGAAACAATAACAGGGTAAGTATCATCAAAGCCCAGAAATGCGTACCTGAGATGTGCCAAAAGTGTCTTGAGTTCCAGAACTGGTGGATCAGGGCTGGAGCACGGCTGCCTCAGGTTGCCGTCGATCGATGAAGACCCTCCGTCGATCGACGTGGTCTTCCCAATGGCCTCGATCGACGATGCAGTGGCATCGATCGATGGGAGCTTGTTTTCTCCCCTTGCTGATTTGTTCTGGCTGTATTGATTAGGCAGTGGTTCTCTTTTGATTTCTTTTTCCCGAGTTATTTCCTCGAACACATCCAGCTCCACGACCAGATCCAAGATTTCCTCGGTTGCCTCGTCGAGATTTGTTGACGAGAAAAGAGAGTGTTGCAAGCAGTTCTCCAGGAAGTCTGGTTCGCTTTTGAGAGAGGTGAATGGAGAAGACATTACCGGGCTGAAGCAGTTGATCATGTGGCATTCTTTTGTGTAGCTTCCATCATTGTGCTTCTGCATTGCCTTGTAGATCGAGAATGTCACCGACTCATTGTTCACTCTGACTGTGAGTTTGCCGTCGCGAATATCGATCAATGCTCCTCCTGTCTTCAGGAATGGTCTTCCAAGGATCAGAGGGATGTTGCGATCCTCTTCCATATCAAGCACCACAAAATCGGCTGGGATAATGAAGTCTTTCACCTTCACCAGCACATCTTCCACAATGCCTTTTGGGTAAGTGACTGATCGATCGGCCATCTGAAGTGAGATTGTTGTGGGCTTGATGCTTCCGATCTTCAACCGCTTGAAGATTGACAACGACATCAGGTTGATTGAAGCACCGGAATCGTAGAGGACTTACCCAAAGGTCTCCCCTCTGATGATGCAGGAGATTGTGAAGGAGCCTGGGTCTTCGCTTTTGATTGGCATCTTCTTTTGGATGATAGTACTTCACTCTTCGAACAGGTTGACCGTCTCATGCTCTAAGAAGGGTCGTTTCTGAGAGACCATATCTTTCAGGAACTTGATGTATTCGGGCATTTACTACAAGACTTCGACCAATGGAATGTTGATGTGCACCTTCTTCATCGTCTCCAGAAATCGTGCATACCTTTCGTTCATCTTGGTCTTGGCAAACCGCTGCGGAAAAGGCAGAGGCGGTTTCTTCGGAGGTGGAGCAGGGGAAGACGTCGATCGACAAGGATCAACATCGATCGACGGGGCCTTTGGTGCTTCGTCGATCGACGGAGACCCCGCATTGGTCGACGGGACTTCATCTGCTCTGACCTCTTCGTCTTGCTTGATTTTTCCTTCATCTCGGGTATTTTTCCCTGCTTGCGTTGGCCCATTATAGGACTTACCCCCTCTCAGAGTTATGGCGTTCACTTGATTCCTCTGATTTTGGTTCTTGGGGTTGACCTAGGTGTTGCTTGGGAGTTGTCCCGGCTTGTGTTTCGTTCCAAGGGCATCGGCGATCTGGCTGACTTGATTCTTAATGATCTGCACATGCTTCTGTACCAGATCAACCTTGGTGTTCACGCCCGATATTTCTTGCTTGAGCTTGGCTACCGTATCGGTGGAGCCTTCCATGAACTTAGCCAAAATCTCCTCGAGATTTGGCTTCTTCTTCTCCACTATTTCCCCATCCTGTACGGAAAATCCTGGTTGTGGTTGCTCTGCAGCTTGAGGGTTTGCGTAGGAAAATCCAGGGTGATTCCTCGCGTGATTAAAGGTATAGGGCTGGTTATGCTGCTGATTGTGTTGCTGAAATCCTCCTCGGTAATTGTTTTGATAGCCGCCCCTTTAAATGAAGTTTACCTCAGCATTGTCCCCCTCAGTTGGAGCCTGTACCGCCTCGACAGCAGCGACTGCTTTCTCTTGCTTTAGAGTCGCGAATTCTTCCTTTAGCTTCTTCAGTTCAGTTGCCAGATCAGGTTGTTCGGCGACTTTCTCCACTACTTTCTCGATTACTTTCACAGGCCGAGTTCGGCATGAGGACCACCTTTGAGTGTTGTTAGCCATATTTTGGAAGAATTCCATGGCTTTCTTTCCGCTCTTCGTCATGACGGAGTCACCTAGTGTGATATCCACCAATTTGACGGTCTTTTCATTGAGTTCTTCGTAAAATGCTTCTGCCTGTTCTCCTGGCAGAAAACCATGTCTGGGGCATGATCTCAGCAGCTCTTTGAATCGATCCCATGTCTCACTGAAGCTTTCATCGGGTCGTTGAGCGAACCTGATGATTTCTTTTCTTCGCTTCCTGATGACGTTTGGAGGGAAGAAGTTCTCCAAGAACTCATTCCTCAGTTCAGTCCACGTACTTATGCTCTCCTTGTCCAGTGCAGTGAGCCATGATTGTCCCTTATCCCGCTGAGAGAATGAGAACAGACGCATTCGGATGGCACTCTTGCTGACTCCTCCGATTTTGACAGTATTGCAGAGCATCAGGAACTTATCCAGATGTGCATAAGGATCTTTGGCAGGTCTTCCTCCAAATTGATTTTGCTGCACCATCTGCACCAATCCGGTCTTTAGCTCAAAATTATTGGCATTTATGCCAATTCTGAAGTCTGTCTCCCTGAATCAAGGTTTATACCGGTTCTGCATGGCCTCCTCTTCTTCCTCATCGTCAGATTCCCCTGGCGGATCCTGGTTGTCACCCTCTTCATTGTCGGGATTATCCTCAAACAATGGGTTACGGCGGACATCCCTTCCATTTGGATTGTTCCTCTCGAGGTCTCTCTCCAGGTTGAGCTGTTGGATCTGTGCCCTCATAGCTTGAACTTCTTGGAGAAGCACAGCTTGCTCCTCTGCAGTTAGCATTGGTGGTTGCGGTTGAATAACCGGCTGTGGCATGTTGTCTTCCATTGTTTGATTACTCGAACCTTCCTGAGCACGCTTATTCTTTCGGATCTTTCTGCAAGTGGCTTCAATATCCGGGTGATAGTATAGCGGGTCCTTTACTCTGGCTCTCGTACTCATGCACTACCTGTACAGCAAATGAGGTAGTGAGGTAAAACTGAAAATAACAAGAAACGAACTGGAATTGAAGAACTGAAAAAGCAGAAAGCACCACGGCATCGATCGACGAGCTATAGCATCGATCAACGAAGTAATGACACACGCATCGATCGACGGAAATCACGTCGATCGACGTAGACGATGAAAAATACGAAAACAGGAAGATGATACAACCTAAATCAGTACTTTGATCACAATTTTAATAGTAAGATTAATTCTATTCTTTCTCTGGCAACGGCGTCAAAATTTGATCGCTAAATTATTTAACAGCGACTTAACAAAGCTAATAATATAGCGGCAAATAAAAATTATCGATCCCATAGGGAAAGAAGTAACGAAAAACCCTAAGTACTAAAACATTAGTTCTCAAAACACTGGTTAGGGAAAAGTCAAATTTTGGGTTGTAATTATTTTGAAATTCTCAATACTTGCGAATTAAATTTAAAACAGAAAACTAAATTGCTTTGGATGAAAACGATTGTGAGAGTACAGATTCCAGGGAAATCTACCTATCAAGTATGACATGGATGAATGAATTGATTATTTCCCAATTTAATTCCTCTTCGTAGTGAAACATCAGAAAAGTATTACGAACTTCTTTGTTGGACAATTCGTAAAGTAGATTAATTAATTACATATCTCCGCTCGGTCTCAAAATAAATTAACTAACTCCAAAGATCTATAGATTTATCCCTACAATTAATCTCCTTCAGTTACGACAAGAAATTAGATCATATTGTGAAAATCTCTTTCGATTGAAAACTTACAGTTACGTCTCAAGTAATTAACTAGTTAATCCTAAGATGTGGCCAACAAACTCAAGATTATGGAATAAACTCAGATTTCACAAACTACGAAGGGAAAGAAAAAATAATTCAATTAATCAAACATGCATACAATGATAATTCGAAACCCTAGAATCTGAGGAAGAGATTAGTTACACATATTTGGAATAATATTCATCATAGAAGAATAAAACCTGAATTGCATAAAAATCGGAATCCGAAAATAATTCCACAGGACTCTGTCTTCAAACATAGACTTCAAAAACCTTGGGAATCTCTAATCAATCTTCAATACTAAAATCTTGTAACTACTCTAATGTATTCCCCCTCTAAAAAACGAATTTACATGGCTATATATAATAGTGGAGAATGTATCATACAATATCTAGGTGTAGATATGTCTTTATCTTCAAAACAAATACAGATTAGGAATCCCCGAACTTGCGTCGATCGTGGAAGAATGGCATCGATCGACGCTGGTGAAGTACCCTCGTTGATCGACGTGGAATGTTGTTGATCGACGTGGTTGCTACCTCCGTCGATCTTCTCTTTCTTCCTTCGTCGATCGCTCCTTCTTCAATTTCCTCATCGATCGACGAGACATCCTCGTCGATCGACATGGACCTGAAACTGGAAATTCGAATCTTCTCTGTTTGTGACTAAAAACCTGCATGATTCATCAAACACAACATTATGGGTACAAAAGCCAATTCATGCACGAAAACAAGTACAAAAATAATCTGAACGTTACACAATCAGTCAAAGAACAATCAGATAAGTTGGTGAAAATTCTAACTTATCAGCAAACTATAAGCATCTACTGAATAACAGACCTCAAAGAATGAATGCTGAGTCCTAGCTCTCAGCAAATCAGGTCCAGGAATAAGTAGTTCACCTCAAGTAAAGAAAGAATGCTGAGTTCAAGTTCTCAACAAATTAGGTGATCTATGACATTCCATATTAAAGGGGTATAATCATATGCTGAGTCCCAGCTCTCAGCATAAGCCTTTCACATTGCTGAAGCTCGAATGTTCAACCTATGCATCTTTGCATGTTGACCAGCAAGCAAAAAGGAGATAATTAATTCAAATATATCTCGAAAGGCGGGATCATCTAAAGATGAAGAAACTGCAAAGTTTGTTTTCATTACAAAGTAATTCAATCACAAGGAGGCGATGAATTCCAAGAAGACACGTCAGCCACGCACAAGGTTCCGATGAAGTAGGACGTAAGGCAAACCATCACCAACTGCCCAATCGTTGATTCGTCCATATTAGAAGGAGAGATCCAACCGCCCACAGTAGAAGCCGGTTAAAGAGGGATCGCATAAAAGAAATTTGGTTTGGGAATTCTAACCCTAATACTCACATACCCTCTGATTTGAAATTCTTCTGCTATACACTTTTTAAAGCTTTCAGAAGAATACAACAATGGCGGAATCTTCAAACCGCACCAGTCCCTCTGCCAAATCATCCAGAAACACCAACATGTCCGAAGAACCAGAACAGTTCCAACAGGCATCTCCCAGACGGAAGACATTAATGAGTCAATTCCATACTATCAACTAATTGCCATTAGTCATGGAAAATTGCTTTGTGAACTTACCAACGATCAGAAAAGGGCTACTCAAGTCAAGAAGGACAAGATACTGTACGAGCCACTGTTCTGGAAGCACTGGTGTGAAGATCTCATAGGTAAACTCGACCGAGAGAACCTACTGAGATACTTATTTGCAGAATCGAAGAAGTTTCATCCACACATAGTCGCATAATTCTTTGCGCGTGCAGTTGTTGGTAAAGATGAAAAATTCTTCACCACGAGTGTTTTGGGTATTAAGATTGTGGTAAGCCCAGAAGTCCTAGAGGAGAAGTATGGACTTCGCAATGATGGTGAAGATGCAGCCAACTAAGAGATCAATGATGAAGCCGAGATGAAGAAGAGATGGCTGAGATGGAAGTCGGAATCATATACCGATTCATGGAATGTAGCAGCACCACTAAAATCTCTCGCAGAACCGATGAGAAGTTTAGCACATGTTGTCATAAGGATGCTAGTGGGTGAAGTTGGCTCACTCTCTGAGTTAAGTGCTAGAAAGTTTGTTGTGATGATGGTAATTGAGGATCAAGTTCGTGGAAATTGGGCGAAGTTCATCTACACCAAATGGCTAGCGCATGTCTACAAGAACAAGAATGTGAAGAAGGATCACACGTTCACTCAAGACGTAGGATTCGGGTTAAAGATAAGCCACTTTCTGGAAGGGATCGTTCCAGTAGGAAAATGCTGCCACGGTGAGGACTTGATCTACCCCGACTACATACTGCCAACCAGAAAACAACAACCACCAAAGAATTTCAGGGAACCATTGATACCGAAGGGAAAAGTGTTTCACTCATTCACTCAAGTGTTTAGGATTTTCATATGAGATCACACAGAAAAGTCGTTTAAGTTAAGATCTACCATATGCTTGCAAAGATTCTCATTCCTCCACTGCAAACATGTGCACAAAAGACCTAAGATTATAAATGACTTTATTTAAGGTTGTAATGTAAGGCTTTTGTGAGGGGTAGGGAAAATTTTGCCAAGTGACTAAAAATAATTTGAGTCGATCACTCTCAATAAATCTAAAGCTACTATCTAACTTCATCCACCCATGTCCTCGAATCAAAACATAACAATGTTCTTTTCTTTCTTTTATTTTCTTTTTTTGAATCCTTTTATGCTCATAACAATTTTGTCTATGGATTTGAGCTTATAAGGATAACAACACAACACTACTTTTTTTTTTCTAGAGCTCAACCTTTTTGTTTACCCACAATTAATATCTTATCATTCTCAAATAATCTCCAACCCAACTCTTATAAACAAGAGTGATTCCCCTATCACATTTTCTACACTTTATAGACAAAGAAAGAAAAGCACATAGGCTCAAAAAGGGCTGATGAAAGATAAATTGTTAATTAGGACAGTGTTTGAGATATAGGCTAACAAAAATGGCCTAAAATCACTTCTTACACTTGTGCACACTACGCAGTCATGAAACCGAAACAGAGCAAGTTCTAGAGAAACTTAAACATGCAGACACACTCACAATCGAATTTAAAGCTCAAAACTCACACTTGGGACAAATTTTCTTCCACAAAAAACACCAAAACCTTATCTAACATCATGTCAATGCAAGTTTCAAATCAATAAATCATGCGATATTCTACATTCATAGGCATTCTCAATCACTTTTGCAAATAGTCCAAACTACTTTCAATCGATTCTAATCTCATACTCAAGTCATAGGGTTCAATCATAACTCACAAATCCCTATATAATCACAAAAATTTTCAAATATCCCCAAAAATTACCTAGGCATAAATTTAAATGACAAAAAGCAAATAAATAAAAAGGATAGAAAATAGTTTCAACCGCTTAGTCTTCCTCCCCCCAAAACTTATTCGAAAAGCAGAGAGAATAAGTTTGAAAATCAGACTTAGGGTTTGAAAATGTACCACGAATATTTGTCACATGCACCAACTTTTATCTTTTTTCCTTCAGAACCTCGAACGACGTGAACTTTTGACTTCTAGCACTCTGTGTTGACCGACATGAACCCACCTTGGTCGATGTGGAGCCTTCTACATCGACCCCCATATCGATCGAAGTTCGCCACATTGCCTTGCTCTGCATCGACTGACATGCTGCTGTGTCGGTCAAAACAGAGCTCGATTTTTTTAGAAGAGAGGGAGAGGAACAGAACACGAAAGTAAAAATTTAAAAGAAGAGCGATAAATAATGGGTTACCTCCCATCCAGTCCTGTAGTTATCATAGTGGCTCGACACATCTACAAATCACCAACGTGGTCGAGTCCAGACTCTTCGACCCCTTGAATCAATAGTAAAGACTCGTTGATCTTTGATGAATGTGGTGAACTCGGAATGAGGTAGCACAATTTTTGATTTCACTTCATCATTTCTTTGTTCCCACCAAATGGCTTTTTGTTCCTCATCCGGTGTCTCATCTCCTTCTTCTCCCTCGGCAAATGTCACTTGATTGCACTCTTCTCTCCTTTTGTTCTTTTCAATGGAAAAAGTAATTGATTAATCATTACCTCAAAAAGTGATCTCTCCTTTCTTGCAATTAATAAGAACTTCGGCAGTATCGAGGAACTCTCTCCCTCAAATCATCAGTGTGTTGGCATCTTCTTTCATCTCATGCACTACAAAATCAGCAGGAAATATCATATGACCAACTCTAATCAGAACATTCTCCACAATACCTTTAGGTCGAGACACAGATCGGTCCGCCATTTGCAACGTGATTGTGGTGGCTCTCATTTCTCCTATCTTCAGCTTCTTATAAATGGACAATGGCATTAAATTAATGCTTGCCCCAATATCACATAGCACGTGCTGGAATTCTTTACCTCCAATTTCTATCGGAATAGAGAAACAACCAGGATCAGATCTTTTGATGGGGATTTTTTTTTGTAGAAGCAAACTGCACTCTTCATGTATTCTGGCAGTCTCATTCTCCACAAAGTGTTTCTTTTCACTCGTCAATCTTCTTAGAAACTTCATGTATCCCAGGATTTCTCGAAGAGCTTCCACCAAAGGTATATTGATATTCACCTTCTTCAAGTTTTTGACAAACCTGGTGAACTTGGTACCCTCTTTCTTCTTTGCAAACCTTTCGGGAAAAGGCATGGGAGGAGCATGATCATTTTTCTTTTTTTCCTTCTCTTCGCCCAAAATAGGGCTCTCTTTTGACCAATCTGACTCGGCGTCAATCGATGTGCCTGCTGGACCTCATATCAACTGATGTAAGGTTGCGTCGGTCGACGTGCCTTAGTCGGTCAATTTTTGGCCTTGTCGACCTTGTGCATCGATCGACACAGATCGAAACAGAGGGCTCCTCCTCGGGAATCTCCTCTCTTTCTCCCTCAAACTCATTCCTTGGCCCACTTGGACCTTCATACTCCTTCCCAGATCATAGAGATATGGCATTGACTGGTTTTTCCTTTGCCGGGTTCACCTCGGTTGCACTTGGAAGCTGTCCGGGCTTGTGCTGATTGCTGAGTGTAGTGGCAATTTGGATCAATTGAGTATCCAACATCTGAAGGTGTTTGGTCATCAACTGCATGTGGTTGGCCATCCTTTTGACTTCAGTTTCCAGCTTTCCAAACTGGTGTCGGAGCTTTTGATGAATTTTTCCAATGTCTCCTCGAGGATATACTTCTTTTTCTCCACAATCTCTCCTCTGGTACCTACATCAAAAACAGGTGGTGGATGCTCGGCTGCAGATGGATTGGAATAGGAGAAACCAAGATGATTTCTCCCATGATTGTAATGATAGCCTTGATTTCTTCCTTGGTAGTTGTTTTGGTAACCACCTCCAATGTGATTCAGTTTGGCTCCCCCAGTTCCAGATGAACTGCTTGTGCTTCCACGGTTTATGTAGTCTGCCTCAACTGGAACGATAGCCATGCTCTGATCGGTTGCTGTTGTGGCTTTGACTGATTCCAACTTCCCAATGTCCTCTCGGAGTTTCTTCACTGGCAACAACATCGAACTCCGATTTGGCTTCCACTACTTTGACTGGGAGCTGTCTCTCGGTCGACCACTGATGGCTATTCACAGGCATGTCAGCAAGAAATCGCATCTCCTCACCTCCACTCTTCTTCATCAAAATCCCACTGACAGATGCATCAACTAACTCCTTCATATTTGGAGTCAGTCCCTCATAGAAGTGGCACTCCTGCATTTCCAAGTCAATACCATGTCCGGAGCACAATCTCAACAACTCCTTGTATCTCTTCCAAGCCTCATAAAGCGACTCATCATATCTCTGGTTGAAGTGTGTAATGGTAGCTTTCCTCTTCAACAATAGGCCCGACGGGAAGTAGTTGGTAAGGAATTCTAATCGAAGATCCTCCCATGCCCCTATCTAACTCTTGTCCATACTAGCATAGGACAAATAAATTTATAAGTACCTGAAGGTTGTCGAATCCACATGGATAATGCAACGAAAGTAAATCATGTACTGAATGTAGCTTTTCAATCTCTTGTTTGGGCAAATCCAATTTTAAAGAGGGGTTTTGGGTTTTTATGAAAATAACTTTAAAGAAATTTAAATTAAGAAAGCACAGATCTTATACCAATCTGATCAACATGCTAGAAACAAATAATTCAAACCCATAAAAGATATTTTTGTGGAAAATTTGGTAAAGTGGAATTAATTCCTTCGTCGGACAATTAAACCTAGACTACTAACTAGTGATTATCTCTTCTCGGTCTCGAAAACACAAGTTAATCAATCTAAATAAAATCAGATTAATCCTACTATTGAATTCTTTTTTCTTGGACAGAAAATCAAATGTATTAAACTCTTACTTATTAATTTTCACCTCTCGGTCCATCAACTAATAACTGAAATTTATTCCAATTTTCATCTTTCGATCCTTCAATTGAAAATTTGATTTGAAATAAAACCAAAAAATTAAACCAATCAAAGGGTTTGAAGAATTCGAATCAAAACATGTATCACAGATGGAGAAACCCTAGAATCTGATAAAAATTTTAGCCTAACATATTAAAGATATGCATTAAAGTAAAGATGCAAAAGTACAAGAAAAATAAAGGTTTTGATCTAGCAAAGGAAAACTGAAAACTAAAGATTAAAATTAAAACTAAAAATTGGAACTCTAAAAACTGGGAACTAGATATGAGTTTACATAGGAGTAGGGTAAAACTCTTGAATGATAGAATTGATGAAATTAGGGATTTCCTTCTTGAGTTGATGGTATTTTGTATTTTCCTTCTATGCCCAAAACTTCGAAAGGAATGATTTCATTGGTTGAAACTTCCCTTTTTGGGTCTTCAATGCTTCCAAATTGATGTGTAACTTGAATCCCAAGAAATTCTCGTCCAAAATATGTGAAAATCTTCCAGAATTTCACCAAAATAATCTGCGTCGGTCGACGCAAAATTCCACGTTGCCCGATTTCAACAATTTCGACCATTTATGCGCCTCCTCACGGTTTTGGTCATAACTTTTGCTTCCGAACTCAAATTTACCCGATTCTAGTTGCATTGGAAAGATAATTCAAAGATATTTCTATTTCCATGCTCCATTAGCTCATATTTCATGTGTGGAAGAAGTTGTGACTGTTTATTTGAACATCAACTGCTTTCGGTATGGGTTTCCAGTGAATTTGACCTCAAACCTGCAAAATCTTACCATGACAAGCATAATACCTTCTAAAGTATACTCATGCTCATATTTTTATAGAAAATCAACTAAAATGCAAAAAATAAATAAGAAAATAATGGGATAAGTGAGTAGAAATATGAGCTTATCAAGTGCAAACTAAGATAGGGGCGACCGACCCGGTAAAAATGGCAGAGGAAATTGTCTCAGAAATTTCCAAGGAAATTATTGAGATTGCTCTTACAGAGGAAAAGAAAGATAAGGAAGTAGTGCGGGCGACCACCCCGGATAAACTGGCGGAACAAGAGGAGAAGGAGAAATGAAAGGGGGTTGTGCAAGGGGAAACCCCTTCCCATGTTGAGACTGAGTCAACTCAGCTCTAGCTATAATCAGGCCATGGTGAGTCATCTCATGGTGGACAAGGAGGTGATGCTGATATGGAGATATCTTCTGATGACTCCCTGCTCCCATCTGATAAAGAAGAAGGAATGAGGGATCCCATTGCCCATGAAGAATTTGATTTTTCCAAAGATATGCATGGGGTGTGGAGATACCACCCGTGGGATTCCAGGGCAAAGGAGCATATCTTTAAGACCTTTTCTAAGTGGGCTACCACACCCTGAAGTCTCTTCTGAAAGACTGCGACATTGGTTCCCACCCATAAGCCTTGCTGACGTTGGTGATGCCAAGCTGATCCCTTGGGCCGCGAAGATCTCATAAAGGATAGAGCGCAAAATCTCAGAAGAAGTAAACCTGCTCTATCATGACATTTTGGCTGAGGATATTGAGGCTTGTGAAGTGATCCGAGGAGAATTTCGAAGGTGGAGGAGGTTCAATCTGGCTATGCATGAGCTTAATACAGAAGATCTTCCTATTATGCACGCCAGATTGGGACTGACTTTCTGGAGGTCGGAGGAGGTGTGGGCAAAGGAGTGGAGTGCCCAGGCAGAGATCAAACAGATGAAAGAAGGAGAAATAAGGATAATGATACTGACAATCCGTGCTTACAGAGCTGAAACTTTTGATGCGCATAACTCCTACCTGGATGAGCACAGGCTACCACCATTAAACTACAACTTTCTACCTGTTGCTCCTATCTCTGCTCCTCTGATTACCCAGGTAGCCCCTACTCAAACTGAGTCTCTTTCCCATGCTGAATTAGAGGAGATGTTAGTTCTAGATCCAGCTCCGAAAGCTTATCAAAAAATCATAGCTGCGAGAAGTGATAAGGTGAGGAGACTTATTGAGCAGCACCGGAGTATAAAAGCTAAATTGGTAAAGGCCAAGGAAGAGTTGCAGGCTGCAGAGGAGGAGAAAAAAGAACCAGAGCAGGCTCTCGTTCTGTCTACTGCACTGACTTTGAAATCTACTGCAAAGCGAGCAACTGAACTTATTGACACAATTGTCAGCTTTGGATGTGATAACTTAGCAAGGACGGCGAATCTGATTCAAGCCAAGAAGATCAAGAGGATGATTGAGGCCAGAGAAGTTGAAGAAGCAGCAGAAGGCTGAACTACAAAGCAAGAAAAAAGACGAAAGAGAGAAAGCAGAGGCAGCGAGGACTATGCTATTGAAAGTGATGCCCTTTGATGGGTTTTGTATACTGAAAGCATTTATTATAATGAGTATACGACGGTTTATTTCTCCTATCAGTCAAACAATCTTACATGTATGTAACAATGGTATCCTCTTGTCTCACCGATAGGGACGATCATACGGCGTGTTGTAGATCGCAGAAGACAGTATGATCACTTGACCTAAAGAGACATAGACCAGATCACAGTCGAGACAGCGTATGAGGTTATGTCTGTCCGGATGGTTGCGGCATTGTCGGAATAAGTAGTCTGTCTTGGTTACTTGACATGCTGGTACGGAGGGGTGGCGTATTGATGGACCGCAGTGAGATGTATTCGTCTGTCTGACATCAGCGAATACAAGATCTCGATATTGATTGAGTCCAAACCCTAACAAAGGTTCAGGGGTTTGCACGGGTTGACTGTTGCTTTGACTTGCCATGGTGGAGAGCCTGAGTAACTAATCGATGCTAAATCTGCATACAAATTATAGCATAGGACAAATAAATTTATAATAACCCTAAGGTTGTCGAACCCACAGGGATAGTGCAACGAGGGAAAATCATGTACTGGATATGGTTTTCAGATCTTTTGTTTGGGCAAATCAATTTTTGGGGTTTAGGGTTTTTTCAAAACAAGTAATTGAAGAGAGAAATTCAAATATTAAAAAGCACAGATTCCAGGGAAATCTACCAATCTGATCATCATGCAAGAAACAAATATTCAAACTCATAAAAGATAATTTTGGTGGAAAATCTATTAATGTGGAATTAATTCCTTGGTCGGGCAATTAAAACCTAGATTATTAACTAGTGATTATCTCCTCTCGGTCTAAAAAATACAAGTTAATCAATCTCAATAAAAATCAGATTAATCCTACAATTGAATTCTTCTTGGTCGGAAAGAAAATCAAATGTATTAAACTCTCACTTCCTATTATCAATTTTCACCTCTCAGTCCTTCAATTAATAACTAAAACCTATTCCAATCTTCATCTCTCGATCCTTCAATTGAAAATAGATTTGAAATAAAATCAAAGAGTTTAAACCAATAAAAGGGTTTGAATTATTGAATCAAAATATGTATCACAGAAGGAGAAACCCTAGAACCTGTTTAGGGTTCTAGCCTAACATATTAAAGATAAACATTGCAGGGAAAAATAAAGATTGCATTAAAAAGTAAAGGTTCAACAAATAAAAGTAAAGAGGAATTCTAAAGAAAACTGAAAATAAAGGTGTAAAAACTGTAAAGGGGAAAGAAGATAAACACTAAAAGAAAGGGTTTCAAAACTAAAAAGGGGCTAATAATTCTGAGCTATTGAAGAGTTTATATAGAAGTAGGGTTGAGGCCTTGGATGGATATCTTCAAAAGGTATGATTTATTGCTTCCAAATTGATGTATATCTTGTTCCCCAAGCAATTCTCGCCCAAAATATATGAAAATCTCGCAAAATCTCGCCAAAACAGTCTGTCTCGGCCGAGATGGCCCTTGCCATGGCCGAGATGGCTTTCATTTCGGTCGAAACAGAGACGTTTTCGCCACTTCCGACCCTTCTGCGCAGTCTTACGGTTTTGGCCATAACTTTCGGATCCGAACTCCGATTGATCCGATTCCAGTTGCGTTGGAAATATAATTCAAAAATATTTCAAATGACATGCTCCATTAGCTCAGAATCCATCGGTGAAAGAATTTGTGACTGTTTCTTTGAACATCTGCTGCTTTCGGTACGGGTTCTCCATTGGATTTGGCCTAAAACCTGCGAAATCTTACCATGACAAGCATAACACCCTCTAATATATACTCATGCTCAGTTTATTCAAGAAAACAAACTAAAATGCACAAAGAAAAGAAAAACAAAGCGATAAGTGAGTAGAAAAACGAGCTTATCAGTAACGTGCTCGTATATCCGCATCTTGGGTAACAGCAGTTCGTGTAGTACCGCCTGAGACTGGGTTTAGGTAACCATATCCGAGTAATAGGATGGGGACATTCCCTGAGGAGCTCAATGACATTCATTGTGCCAAAGTCCTGCAGGCTGATTAAGTTCAGGCACGAGTGATAAGGTTAGAGTGGTCCTACTCAAGAATAATAAGATATTAATTAATTGTAGTTAGAGCTTGTCAGAAGCTCCGATTAATTAATGAATGTCCGGTAATCTTAAATATGGGGATTCTAAATTAATGCAACTCATTCTTATAACGTGGTAATAAAGAGGTAGGTCAGTATTAATTCTGTGGTGAAAAAGAATTAATATTAATTAATTAATAGTGTCCTAGGTTGCGGACATGGAATTAATTAATTTATAGGCTCAATTTATTATTTGCATTAGGTCCCAGGACTGGCCCAATTAAATATGCTAAAAAAGGCCCAGTAGCCTATTAGGGATAAAACACTGGGTCTATAAATAGACCACTCTCTCATGGAAACCCTAGCCACTTGTGTGATCATTCAAATCAGTCAAAACACTAGGTAGAGAGAGAGGGGCGGCGCCTGTAGAGGGGAGAAGAAGAGTTTTTATGCTCCGGCCTACAACACAGATCTGTGGAATCCTCACCAGTAGCAGATCTGAACAGAAATGAGACACAACCATGAAGATCTAATCTGGAGAACAAGATTTTCTTTTCTTACTCTTTGTGATTTTCAATTTCATCTAGAAATTAGATCTCTAATTTCTGTTTCCGCAGATTAAATCGAATCGTGTGGTTGAATTGAAAGTTGGATATTCAAACGCTAAAGATCGGATCCGACTCTACGGAATTATTGCAATCTCTCAATCCATAATTCTAAGAATTAAATTCATAGGAGCATGCTAGGTTTTATTGTGAATTTCGATTGTGTACAATATCCATAAATCGATCCGGTTCAGTTGGATTTTGTGATTCGGTTCACATGAAATCCCTACACCCTTTGCGCCCACTGTGATTAAAACTGAGATGCCTGGTTTTGCGATTCAAACTACTTCCGATCCTAGACCGACTGCCATGCTGACCCAAATGCAAGCATACTTAAAAAATCAACTTGAGGAGGTCAAAGCTCGTCTTGATGAGAAAGACAAGAAGGAGGCTGAAACGTCAGAATCTCTCTCCTCCATACAATCAACTGTCTCTACCCTAGTTGATATTGTCAAAAAAAGGGATCAGGAAAGGCAAAAAGAAAAGGAGGAGAGGAAACAAAAAGAAGAGGATGAGAGGAAAAGGAGGGACGTTGAGGTGATAGAGCGAATCCGAAGAGCCGAGAAGAAGAGGAGGCAGGATTAGAGTCCATTGTTTCTCTTCTAGAGCTGTAAGCACTGACTTGTTGATCATGTTATTGTACTTTGCAAGGGACCGTGCCGACAAGGTTGGTGAGTGATGGCAAGAAGATACCAATCTGGATGAAGGCAACGTTTTATGACGGAGCTTCATGGAGTTTTCTTTTCTTTATGCTTTGATAAACTAAGTACGTTTAAGAGTTTTTGTTTTGTGGGTCGTGGTTTATCGACAGGATAAAAGTTATCAACCTCTTTATGGATATTTGTTATTTATGATTTCAGTCATTGGTGATAACAATGTTATCCATTATAAGATGTTGATTTACACTCTTTATGTTACTTCGATCAAGCATGTCCTTAAGTATTGCATGTAATTCATCCGTAATTGATAATCCTAGAAAGAGAAAACTTACTTCTTCTGATGAGGATCTTACATATCTCTGGCACTTGAGACTGGGTCACATCAGCTTGAAGCGGATTCAAAGACTTGCAGATGATGGTACATTGGACCTAGTCCGGGCTGTACCTTATCAAGTCTGCGAATCCTGCATCGAGGGCAAGATGTCAACTAGGCCTTTCAAGGCTAGTCAGTCTCGAGCAGAGGAAGTGTAGGAATTGATCCATTCTAACTTATGTGGACCGATGTCCACGCAGGCTCGTGGAGGGTACGAGCACTTCGTCACTTTCATTGACGACTACTCAAGGTACAAATACGTTTACCTGCTTTGCTACAAGTCTGAATGCTTTAAGAAATTCAAAGAGTTCAAGGCTGAAGTAGAAAAGAAGGTCGGGAAAACTATCAAGTCGCTGCGATCTGACCACGGTGGCGAATACCTCGGCAACGAGTTCCTGCAATATTTGTCAGAAAACGGGATTACATCCCAGTGGACTGCACCGGGTACTCTCCAGCAAAATGGCGAAGAACATCTTGAGCCTGGAAGACGGACATGAGGACTCTGATCCACTGACTTACGAAGATGTAGTGCAGGACAAGGATGTTGCGAAATAGCGTGTCGCCATGGATTCTGAAATAGAATCCATAACTGCTATGGATGTATACCAGAAAACTGATTTTTCGGATGACTTTAGGGCCATAGGGTGCAAATGGGTATACAAGAGAAAGAAAGTGGCAGATGGAAAGATCACGACTTTTAAAGCCAGGCTGGTGGCAAAGGGTCATAGTCAGAAAGAGGGCATTGACTATGACGAAACCTTTTCACCCGTAGCCATGCTCAAATCCATCCGGATACTCCTTGCCATAGCTGCGCATATGGATCTTGAGATCTTGCAGATGGATGTCAAAACCGCTTTTCTAAACGGTTACCTTGAAGAAGGTAGGGACATCTATAAGCAGCAACCCGAGGGTTACAAACGCAAGGGCGAAGAACATCTTGTCTGGAAGCTTAGGAAGTCCTTGTATGGACTTAAGCAAGCTTCAAGGTCGTGGAACTTACGTTTCAACGATGTGATTAAATCCTATGGATTTGCACAGTTGGAAAACGAAAGTTGTGTTTACCAACTTTGTGTCAGTGGGAGCGTGGTTTTCCTTGCATTTTACATTGATGACATACTCCTATTTGGAAACAACGAGGGAGTGATGTCGGAAATCAAGGCTTGGTTATCCGAACAGTTCCAAATGAAGGATCTGGGAGAAGCTGGCTACATTCTTGGGATTAAGGTCTTACGAGATCGTAAGAGAAGAATGTTGAGCTTATCCCAGGCATCCTATGTGGATACTGTGATAGCCCGATTCATCATGCAACTCGCCAAGAAAGGCTTGCTACCTTTCAGACAGGGCGTTCATCTTTCTAGTGGGCAGTGTCCTGAGACACAGCGGGAGAAAGATGAGATGAGTCTTGTACCATACGCTTCAGCGGTGGGTAGCCTCATGTATGCGATGCTGTGTACCAGGCCAGATATCTGTTATGCTGTTGGCATGGTAGCAAGATATCAGTCTAACCCTGGACAGATGCATTGGACTCCGGTAAAGCACATCCTCAAGTATTTGAAGAGAACTAGGAATTACTGCCTAGTTTATCAAGGTGGGGATTTGTGCCCTGTGGGTTATACAGACTCGGATTTCCAAGGGGATCGGGATAAGAAGAAATCAACCTCAGGATATGTGTTTACCTTGGGAGGTGGAGCTGTATCTTGGAGGAGCTCAAAAGAGAAATGCATTGCTGACTCCACCATGGAGGCGGAATATGTCGCCGCCTCCGATGCCTCGAAAGAGGGGGTATGGCTCAGGAACTACCTTTTAGAGTTGGGCATGATCCCGAGTTTGCCGAGGAGCATCACAATTTATTGTGATAACTCTGGTGCAGTGGCAAACTCAAAGGAACCGCGGTCTCACAGGGCAAGCAAACACATAGAGAGAAAGTACCATATCATACGAGAAATCGTATCGACAGGTGATGTGATGATCAAGAAGATTGACTCTAAGGACAACCTTGCTGATCAATTTACAAAGATCTTGCCACAGAAAGTTTACGAAAAACATATTCGTGAGCTGGGTCTGAGGTGGATGCCGACCACTGACAGTGGTTAAAGAGATAGCAGGCTAGATAGACGGACTGTATACTCTGTAATTGCTTAGTTATGCTTTGAGTATAAGTGGGAGATTGATGGGTTTTGTATATTGAAAGCATTTGTTATAATGAGTATACGGCGATTTATTTCTCCTATCTGCCAAACAATCTTACGTGTATGTAACAATGGTATCCTCTTGTCTCCCGATAGGGACGATCATACGGCGTGTTGTAGATCGCATAAGACAGTATGATCACTTGACCTAGTGAGACATAAACCTGATCACACCCGAGACAGCATATGAGGATACGTCTGTCCGGATGGCTGAGGCATTGTCGGAATAAGTAGTCTGTCTTGGTAACTTAACATGCTGGTACGCAGGGGTGGCGTATTGATGGACCGAAGTGAGATGTATTCGTCTGTCTGACATCAGCGAATACAAGATCTCGATATTGATTGAGTCCAAATCCTAACGAAGGTTCAGGGGTTTGCACGGGTTGACTGTTGCTTTGACTTGCCATGGTGGAGAGCCTGAGTACCGTGCTCGTATATCCGCATCTTGGGTAACAGTAGTTCGTGTAGTACCGCCTGAGACTGGGTTTAGGTAACCATATCCGAGTAATAGGATGGGGACATTCCCTGAGAAGCTCAATGACATTCATCGTGCCAAAGTCTTGCAGGCTGATTAAGTTCAAGCACGAGTGATAAGGTTTGAGTGGTACTACTCAGGAATAATAAGATATTAATTAATTGTAGTTAGAGCTTGTCAGAAGCTCCGATTAATTATTGAATGTCCGGTAACCTTAAATATGGGGATTCTCAATTAATGCAGCCCGTTCTCATAACGTGGTAATAAAGGGGTAGGTCAGTATTAATTCTATGGTGAAAAAGAATTAATATTAATTAATTAATTGTGTCCTGGGTTGTGGACATGGA